>JAACNH010003239.1:0-30620 GCA_019447015.1 Hymenochirus boettgeri | reverse complement strand
GCAATTTAAATGGAGATTATGGTAAACCTATTACTGTACGAAGGGGAGAGTCTAAGGCTGGGTAACATGTTTCGGATGCTTCATCCCGACCGACAGTTCACACTTACTACTATATGGCCAGTACTTTCTTTTTGGTCAGCTACACTCAACTTCCTCCCTATACACTTCTTGAAACACCAACTCACTAAACTAAACTTATGCTTGTGAAGGTTCTCATTCATCCAGTCATGGTTATCTGTTGTATTCAATTGATCAACTGGACTTGAAATGTAGTTCTTGAAGACGTTTCGCTAGTCATCCGACTGGCTCTCAATTCAGAAGTGACTTGTACAAGAATCTGTGGCAATTATGTACCCTGGAAAATCCCAATTAGCATATCACACAGCCAAATGTTAAGGGTGTGATTGGATAGTGGCTAAGAGGTGTTATGGAACGCCCAGAGTAAGGTGTTAAAACAGCATTGTACATGGCAGACAGTTGGTGTCGAACCCCCCCACCTCTATTTAGGCTTGGTTTCTTTGCGACATCTATACACAGTGCAGTGCAGTGAAGAATGTTCTGATTTGTATGTGGGGAGACCAAACAACAACACTGCTCAAAGTATGGCCAAGCACAGAAAGCCAATCCTCGGGTCAGGACTCAGCCGTGTACCTGCATCTTAAGGATAAAGACATCCCTTGAAGATTGTAATGTTAACATATTGGCAAAGGAACATGACTGTTTCAAGAGAGGTGTCAGAGGCCATTTACGTGAAAATAAAGAAACCAAAACGTCTTCAAGAACTAAACTTCAAGTACAGTTTGATCTATTGAATAACAGATAACTAAAATTACCTCTAACGTAACACACTAAATCCAGAGGCTACTACTCTCTACTTCAGCATTTGATTACCCTCTACTACTTCAGATCCTATCCTAGTTAGGTATGCAGAGTACTTGCACTTTCTCGCTTGTCCTCCTACATCTCTGGAGTTTCCCACTCTGGTATAAACTACTCCCTAGTCCCTTCCTGTAGTGTTACCACAAGTATCAAGTTTGAACTCCATAATCTACTTACAGCCTATCAATTCACCTCACCTTATGTCTCACCCAAATTTCCCCTAGACTCTAAGCTCACTTTTCTATTGCATAACGGTATTGCTGTAAATTCAAGGGTATCTCTACTCTTGAATTGAATTTTCAAAAATTATACTTTAAATTATACTTTGAATATGAAAGATTCCACTATTTACCAGGATCTTTAGCTGCCTGCTAGGACACTTTCTGCAACAATTAAATGAATCAAGGAGGGAGGGGATGTGTTAAACTGGGTACACATTTTTCAATTTTTTCTCTTGACCGACCGTTCGAGACTTTCGACTGGTCGCTAGGAGGAAGACTGCTGTCGGTCGCCGCCGACCGAAATACAGTCCATAGGGGACCGCACGATCGGTCATGGTTTTCCAACCCATTCGGGCGAAGGAACGATCGGCAATCGGTGGGGGCCGCCATACAATAATAGTGAGTATAGTGACCCTTTCAGCATCACTTTGTCACACACACACTTTATGCCGTACAACTTTGTATATATGTCTCTACCCTTGTATGTAACATGTATTTTTTTTTTCTTAGGCATCAATGTATTTGTAAAGCTCCACAGAAGATGTTGGTGATATTAATATTAATCTTGACCCAAGGGCACCAAAGGGCAGTAAAATGTTAAAGTGATGAAAGAGACTAACAAGACCAATCCCAATGTCATCTTGCACAGTGCGGCTATGAAGAATCTATGGAATTTCCTATGGAATATCAGCGACATTTTTTTGCTCTTGCATTCAACTGCAATGTAGCAGATATGTGTGTGTAAATACAGGTCTGTACACAGGCTCTACAATGACAGACGGTACATAAACATTGACGGCCCAAACCATTACTCTACACACGCAGGTGATAAGTGTATAATCCTTTAAGTCAATAAGTCCCTTTATTCAAAGGACTCTCATTGCAATGGTTTGCTTAGTGAGCCACTGCTACCATTGAGGTGTTTATGCTGACATCGCACTCTCAGATGATTACATCACAACAAACATTCATTCTCCGTGGATGGCTCAGATTGTAATTCTCTCTTGGGTGTGGTGATACTGTCTGGATATAATTGACACGGAGGGATACAACACATTGCGCTATATTTCATTGATCTTAGGGGCCCCACAATATAACAATACGCCACACCTAGAAACAGACATTAACCCAAGAATACTGCACTGCTTGCTATGTGGTTTCATTATGTACAGCAAAACTGCACAACCCCTACTGAATCCCATAGATATCCCAATCAAGGTAACGGTGTTTCATTTTCTTTATAAGAGGTGCTGAGGTATGTCCAATTGTATGAAGGAGATTAGGATAAAAAGTAGCACACTACCTAACATTAAATTGCTTTAAGCTGGGTTCACACTTTGAGATCCTTCATCCTGACCGACCATTCGGGACTTCCGACTGGTCGGCCAGAACGAAGAACTGTTTGAAATGTTTGCCGTGACCAAGCATGTTGATGTTTTCAGACGCGTCTGATCGTCCATTTTTCCGACTCGGAATGAATGGTCAGACATCAGTATTTGCCAGTCATATACACTGAACTATTGGTCGATTAGGCCAAAACATTGGGTTTAGGCTGGTACACACCATGCAGTGTTTCGCTCTGGTAGTCAGCCTGATGAATCACTGTTGGTGGCAGCAAAAGTTGCCACAGCCGACAAATTGCCGTAAACCAATCGTGCGGGGATTCTCTAAAACATTCTCTACCACAACATCTCGGCCACATTCACACATTAGAACTCTCTGGAAGGGAATTGCTCCCACTGACGTGTTTTCAATTACAATATGAATTCTCAGCATTGTATGGTAAATAAAGAAAGCACTATAAGCCAGATGGAATGTTTGGATATGAGATTAGGACATGTGTCTGGATTTTTTTCATCATTACATTGCAGGTAAAAATATGTGGAAATATTTTGGTAAATATAAAGCACAGTATTAACTAAGCTTTCCACACAAATTTGGTTGTTTCTCAGTGACTCCTCATCTGTATTCCTAATGCATCACCCAGCACAAAGAGCCATTGTGAAATTATAACCCTTCCTGCTATGTGTCCATTGTCATCAAGGTCCTTAACTGAAGGAAATCATTGGAATCGTTGGAATTGATATGACAGGATCCATAAAACTCAAACTGTATCCACTTTAAAGGGGAAGTTTGGTAAAGAAATTACACATCTTTCTAGAATGCTTAGTGTAATTCCTTTTTAATGGTAAAAATCCATATGGCAAACGTATCTTCAACTTTTAAGATCTTTTCTTGTTACGTGTTAAGAAAACCAATAGAAGGGATAGTGTGAGTTTTCTTACCTTATTCTAAGTTTTTCCCTGTTGCCTTTCCTGTTGACTATTAGTCATTGGTTTGACTAAAGAGAAATCGAAGTAATCATTTATTATGTTCTTTGTAGAGACAAAAACCAAGAAAACCATTTGTTCTAAGAAAAGAACTAAAAGCCCCCAAGGAAAGTTTGTTCAGCCTATCTACTATTCTACTTAACTCAATTAGAATAAAGATTAAGAATGGTATGGGTGTAATTTCAATTTAATGCCTGAAACTAAGGAAAGAAAAACTTGGATGAATGGAAGAAAAAAGCTTATTTTTAAAAAAAAAAAAAATTTTTTTGGTTGTCTTCTATGTGTAGGGAAGATGGGGATGCATATCTCATATCTCATATAGCGGAGATACAGCACTCCTGTAGTGCCAATCCAGACTATTAATACCAAACTTCTATTCTGTGTATCCAGAGGGCTACATATTAAAGCAACTAATTCAGATATTGAGAAGAGAATCAATAGGAGATACAGTATTTCAATTAGCTGTTAAAGGACAACTAAAGTCTCAGAACAACAAGGAATATCAATTTAACATAAAAGCAGTAATCTGTGTCTCATTGTATACTGTGATGGTTCTCATTCATCCAGGTCATGGTACATTATCTGTGATGGTTCTCATTCATCCAGGTCATGGTACAGTATATCTGTGATGGTTCTCATTCATCCAGGTCATGGTATATCTGTGATGTTCTCATTCTCCTCATGGTACAGTATATCTGTGATGGTTCTCATTCTCCAGGTCATGACAGTAATCTGTGATGGTTCTCATTCATCCAGGTCATGGTATATCTGTGATGGTTCTCATTCATCCAGGTCATGGTATATATCTGTGATGGTTCTCATTCATCCAGGTCATGGTACAGTATATCTGTGATGGTTCTCATTCATCCAGGTCATGGTATATCGTGATGGTTCTCATTCATCCAGGTCATGGTACAGTATATCTGTGATGGTTCTCATTCACCAGGTCATGGTACAGTATATCTGTGATGGTTCTCATTCATCCGGTCATGGTACAGTATATCTGTGATGGTTCTCATTCATCCAGGTCATGGTATATTCTGTGATGGTTCTCATTCATCCAGGTCATGGTACAGTATATCTTGTGATGGTTCTCATTCATCCAGGTCATGGTAATATGTGTGAAGGTTCTCATTCATCCAGGTCAGGTATATCTGTGATGGTTCTCATTCCTCCAGGTCATGGTATATCTGTGATGGTTCATTCAACCAGTTCATGGTATATCTGGATGGTTCTCATTCATCCATGTCATGGTATATCTGTGAAGGTTCACATTCATCCAGGTCATGGTATATCTGTGATGGTTCTCATTCATCCAGGTCATGGTATATCTGTGATGGTTCTCATTCAACCAGGTCATGGTATATCTGTGATAGTTCTCATTCATCCAGGTCATGGTATATCTGTGATGGTTCTTCATCCAGGTCATGGTACGTATATCTGTGATGGTTCTCATTCATCCAGGTCATGGTATATCTGTGATGGTTCTCATTCATCCAGGTCATGGTACAGTATATCTGTGATGGTTCTCATTCATCCGGTCATGGTACAGTATTTTGTGATGGTTCTCATTCATCCAGGTCATGGTACAGTATATCTGTGATGGTTCTCATTCATCCAGGTCATGGTATATCTGTGATGGTTCTCATTCATCCAGGTCATGGTACAGTTATCGTGTGATGGTTCTCATTCATCCAGGTCATGGTATATGTGTGAAGGTTCTCATCCTCCAGGTCATGTTATATCTGTGATGGTTCTCATTCCTCCAGTGTCATGGTATATCTGTGATGGTTCTCATTCAACCAGGTCATGGTATATCTGTGATGGTTCTCATTCATCCATGTCATGGTATATCTGTGAAGGTTCACATTCATCCAGGTCATGGTATATCTGTGATGGTTCTCATTCATCCAGGTCATGGTATATCTGTGATGGTTCTCATTCAACCAGGTCATGGTATATCTGTGATAGTTCTCATTCATCCAGGTCATGGTATATCTGTGATGCTTCTCATTCATCCATGTCATGGTATATCTGTGATGGTTCTTATTCATCCAGGTCATGGTATATCTGTGAAGGTTCTCATTCATCCAGGTCATGGTATATCTGTGATGGTTCTCATTCATCCAGGTCATGGTATATTGGGGATGGTTCTCATTCATCCATGTCATGGTTATCTGTGATGGTTCTCATTCATCCAGGTCATGGTATATCTGTGATGGTTCTTATTCATCCAGATCATGGTATATCTGTGAGTGTTCTCATTCATCCAGGTCATGGTATATCTGTGATGGTTCTCATTCACACAGGTCATGGTTTATCTGGGATGGTTCTCATTCACCCAGGTCATGGTATATCTATGAAGGTTCTCATTCTTCCAGGTCATGGTATATCTGTGAAGGTTCTCATTCATCCAGGTCATGGTATATCTGTTATGGTTCTCATTCATTCAGGTCATGGTATATCTGTGATGGTTCTCATTCATCCAGGTCATAGTATATCTGTAATATTCATCCAGGTCATGGTATATATGTGATGGTTCTCATTCATCCAGGTCATGGTATGTCTGTGATGGTACTCATTCCTCCATGCCATGGTATATCTGTGATGGTTCTCATTCATCCAGGTCATAGTATGTCTGTGATGGTACTCATTCATCCAGGTCATGGTATATCTGTGATGGTGCCACGGGTGACTTCAAAATACCCCTGTTCACCATGGCCCAGCAATAGTTCAGTTCCGTTTCTTGGACCTCATCATCGTTATAAGGATAGATCTTGGGTTCTGGAGACTCCTGGTTAAAAATATAAATGTTATTGGAGGACGGTGAATATGCCCTAATTCTGTTTACATCTAAATAGCTTTCTGCGGAAAAAACTTGCTAGGTCCAATATTTAAAAACTGCACAACTATAACAACCTCAAACTAATTGAGATTGCAAAAATGTTTAGTACATAAACTGAGGTTTTTCCCCTTTGCAGTCTCACTTCATGTTTAAGATGGATTTCAAACAGATAATCCCCTTATACAATTTACAGTCATTGAGTCTATACGTGGAAAATGTGGGATAAAAAACAAATAGCCATTCACAAGTCATATCAGGACTAAAAAAAAAAAACCCTCATTTCCAAGTGACAATTTAGTCATAACTTTCAGGTTGAATGATTTTACCCAGTATTGTTTTTGCCATTAAAAACCCTGTGTCACAAATACCGAATAAAATACAAGATATCGACTAGCTAGCAATTATATCTGTTAAAGGAACATCTTGGTTAATTATTAAGGCAACTCATTACTAAATTTTAGAATTCAGTGTTGGTAATACAAAACAATAACACTACAAACTAAAACACTAGAATCCCCTTCACCCCAGGCAAAACTCTCATCCTGTCTTCTAAAAGTGACAGCTGAATAATTTTAATTTCCACTTCGTTAAGGGTGCTTTTCTCAAACAGTATGGCCATGGCCTTTATTATATACTGTTTTATTAATAACACAAAATATGATATAACAAATCTTATTTATATAAAGGAGAGGTTTTGGAGTATTTTGACCATACCAGGGATGTCCAACCTGCAGCTCTCCAAGTCAGTCATGCTGAAAAAAACAGCAAACAAACTATTAACTCTATCAGTCAAGACTAAAAATCAGGCCACACAGCGTTTTGTCAACGGCTACTTATCGATTTACTGACAGTTTGGAAATATTTCTGGATTCTGTAAATGAGAATACAAGTGACAGCAGTGTTATAATCCATCTCGGGCTGTCGAACTAAATTTCACAAAGTTGTTCCACTGCAATAAACCTTAAGCAGGGATGTCCTGCTTTGGGTGATTGGTCACGCAGCCACGAGATACTGGGAGTTGTTGTTTTCAAACATCTGGCACACTGGACAACTTGCCATAAAGTCTAGCATAATCTCCGAGACAAAAAGATTTTAATGACTGCAGTCTCATCAGTGCAGATAAATGTTGACATTCAATTAGGGCGGTCAAAACGAATCGTACCAGCACCCTTAATTGCTCGAGTCCCATTAATTTTATATAACGGTTTGCCGCTCAGGGAAAATCCGGTTGAGTTCTACCTGCTGCCAACTAATAGGGGATGTACGAAGTCACCCGAAATAAAAAACCACAACGCACTTTTAAATAGGTTGCAATACCCTCAAGAGCCATCACAACGGTCTTAAATCAACACTGGTAAAATAAATTAGTGTGACCAAGATGAGTTCAAAGCCCTGCCAAAAATTGCCCCTATTGTTGCTGGATTAGATAGATATGAATGTTTAGACATCAGTCCAACAATGTATCACTATAAACAGCTCCAGCATTGGTTCTGTTCTATAGCTAGGAGAGGGGGTAGCGAGCAGAAGACCTCCCTTGGCTCCCCAACATAGTTAAGCAATCTCGCAGGATAGAAATTAATTAAAAACAGGAGCCCCACACACTCACAACATTACACTGGTTCAACATTCATGTCTGATCAATCGTCAAACTAGTATACTGCAGGTGCAGAAGAGATTCTCACCATCAAACTTTCCCTTGACGTCACAACCCTTAACATTCTGTTAAATAAATCCTTTTCAGTATCGGTTTTCAATTTTAAAGTCAAAACAAGCAAGACTTCAATTTTCAAAACAAAGGAATGTATTATAATCCATGGTACAAAATTCATAAAAAAGTCATTAAAATCTACGACAGCAAGACCATTTAAAGCCAAAAATAGTTACAGTGCGATTCAATAAAAGTTCTTCGGGGTTATTCATAAAGTTCTTATCGTTTAAATAGTGCTAAATTTGCCCCAACCAATCAGATCTTATTAACATTGAAAGCCAAACATCGATTGGGGGTAAAATTAGCACCATTTTAAACGATAAGCAGGGTATTCAATAAAAGTTCTTATTTAAAATGGTGCTAATTTTGTCCCAACCAATCAGATGTTAGCTTTCAAATGAAATAATACCTGATTGGTTGGGGCAAAATGTATACCATTTTTACGATAAGGAACTATATGAATCTCCTGAGAACTTTTATTGAATAACACTCTCTTTTAAACATTAATTATATTACTGCATCAAAATTGTGCCAAACATAGAATTGTGAGAACAGCATCTGGGTAATCTCAGAAATTGTAACTTATTCAACACCGATGCTTACAGTATACCAAGCACTTGGAGGATGGCAAAAAGATCTGTGTCCGTTACATTTTCCTACAAGGAAAATCCATTGTAAATACTGAAATTATGCTCCTTTTCTAAAAGTTTTGAGCCAATCAATTTAAACAGAATTAACAGTTGTGGAAGCATTTTCACAGGAAATGTGTCAAAAAGCAAAGACCATGATAATGAAAGATCATTGCATTATGGGTAATGCCCATGAATTAAGATCTTTTCGGGTAGTTAAGATTCCACAATCATCCATGCTATGTTAATGAGTCAGCAGTTCCAAAGGGCATTCCACTATTACCAACCTAGTTAAAAAAGCATAAACGGTCATGAGACACTAGGTTAGGCGCTACCCAACGTAATCCATTTTGTTGGGTCTCAACGCCTCTTTGCCCAGGCAATAAACCCGAATAGAAGGGAGACTCCACACGGTAATTAACCGCAATATTCTTCATTATTTCAGTGGAACATGTTTCGGATCGACCATGATCCTTTCTCATGAAACACTGGGCCTCCTAAAATAAAACTCCACTTTTTTTTTTATGAATTGTATGTGGAAAAAATGTGGGATCAAACCTTATCCTGAAACCAAATAAGAGTCTATACAGTGGAAAAAATAGGGTTATTTAAAACTTAAGGATAGCTATATCTCTAAATACCTGGGGCAGGGAGGTCAGATTGATTATTCCAACTCACTATTTTTGTAAAGGAGCTACAGCACAACAGTTTTCATTTGCCCAGGTTAGTCCTGGACTATTCCTGTATTAAAAGATATATAAAGGTATTAAAGGTATATAGTGGTGCTGAAGCCAGGAGGAAGACTGGCAGAATCAGTTTATTTGGGATGATGCTCCTCACAGAAACAATATTAGGAGGTAGGAGTTACCAGGCCTATATATCCCCGTCCCGAGTACTTTTCATTTTATGGTATTTTTTTAAAAAAAAATCTTTTACACACGATAGTTATCTTTAAATACAGTGGTACAATCAAAGTGCGCTCTTGATTCTTATTCACTCATGATTTGAATCTTACTCCATGTGTTTGTCCTTCCTTGTACGCCATGTGTCAGTTAGTTGTTCTCACTCATGCACTATCTCAGCCTTCAGCACATCTCCTGCCCATACTGACTTTCTTGTCATCTTTCATACCTGCTCATTCTCTCTCCTAAATACCCTTAGTTTCCTCATTATCTTTTGTGCCTTTCATATCTACTTGTACTGCATGTTCCCCTACAGCGCTACGACTTCTGCACAACCCCACGTCTACACAGCCATTTCCAAGTTCCCCGACAGAACCTGCCACCTTCTGCACAATCTCACGTCCAAACCACCATTTCCAAGTTCCGGACAGCACCTACCACCTTCTCTGCAATCCCACGTCCTACACCACCATCTTTAAGTTCGCCAAGCACCTACTACTTCTCCCAATCCCACAGTCCTACTCCACCATCTTCAAGTTATCCCTCAGCAACCTACCACCTTCTCCACAATCCCACAGCATAGCCTACACACCATCTAAAAATTTTTCCAATACATTCCCCCTCTCCAATTCACAGCCTTTGCCACCTTCCAAATTCAATGTAAGCACCCCCACCTTCTTCAAGTCAGCTCCAACTATAACTGTAATACTCAATGTCTATTTCACCAACTTATTTGAACAATCTCCAGCTTCTTATCCTCCTCTCCCACCTACTAGCTCTCACTTACCCCATGTCCATCACTATTCCCTCCTACCCCATATTCCCCATCACTTCCCTCTACCCCATATTCCCCGTCACTTCCCTCCTACCCAATATTCCCCATCACTTCCTCCTTACCCCATATTCCCAATCATTCCCTCTACCCCCATATTCCCCATCACTTCCCTCCTACCCCATATTCCATCATTTCCCTCCTACCCCATATTTCCCATCATTACCTCCTACCCCATATTTCCCATCATTACCTCCTACCCCATGTCCCTATCACTTACTCCTACCCCATATCCTGTCACTTACCTCTTACCCATGTCCCCCGTCACTTACCTCCTACCCATTTTCCCCATCACATCCTCCTACCCCAATTCCCATCACTACCCCCTACACCATATCCCCCATCACTTCCCTCCTATCCCATATCCCCATCACTACCCTCCAACCCACATTCTCCTCACTTAACTCCTACCCCTGCCCACCATCATTTTTCCTACCCAATATTCTCCATCACTAACTCCCTACACTTTTCTCTGACCCCACTATGACTTCCCTCCTTCATTCTCCTCATCCCCATCACCATCCAACTCCCTATGGCAGACCGTGTCCCACCACAGACACACCAACATTCTCTCTCATTAAATCTCCTTCCCTATTTCAGACCCATTCTGCCGCCCTGAGTACCCTTAGTCGCTGCCCCTTACGTTCTGTCCCACAGAAATCGGGGTTACTGTTCTCATCGCTGCTCAGCTTCTGCTTCTTGGCCGGGCATTTCGTTTCCCGCCGCGCGACCGGAAGCCTCAGACATGTTCCGACGACTGACCGTGACGTCGAGACGAGGAGCGGTTGTGGGGCAAGTGATGCGTCGCTAGCGCACGCGCTTTGTTTACCTTCCTACAGAGGAGGTCGCAGTGCGCGTGTCACTGATGTTGTCTAGTTAGTGGGTAGCGCTGTATAGACCTTACTGTATGGGGGGGTTATGGCTGGAATACCTGTAAAATATGGCAGCTGCACAGGGCCTACAGGAATGGTTTTTAGAAGGATAGGCCTACTGATATTTAGCTCCTAATGAGAATACTCCACATGGAATATAGACAGGAATGATGGGAGCTGTAGTTTTATTCATCTGGGGAAACCACGTTGGACCACAACCGGATAGGTGTAGATTCCCGTATAGTTTTCCCTAAAAGTGATATTAACTTTGGCACTCCAGATGTTTTGGAAACTACAACCCCCAGCATGCATCTGCTACAAGGCATTCTGGGAGTTGTAGTTTCCAGAACATCTGGCGGGTCAGTCAAACTACAGTCCTGTGTGCTTGTGAGGTTCTATTCATCCAGGTCAGGTATATCTGTTGTATCAATTAGATCAACTTCAAGAACTACATTTCAAGTCCAGGTGATCTAATTGAATACAAACAGATATAAGTCCTATGTTATTTTATTGATTACAATACCCCTGTAGTGGATTTTTACGGGAGTAGTAACTAAATATATAGCTTATAACCTACCCCTGTAGTGGATTTCCATGGAAGGAACTGTAAATTATAGCTTATAACCTACCCCTGTAGTGGATTTTATGGGAGGAACTGTAAGATTATAGCCTTATAAACCTACTCCTGTAGTGGATTTCTATGGGAGGGACTGTAAGATTATAGCCTCCTAAAATGGATTTCTATGGGAGTAACTGTAATTATAGCATTATTAAACCACCCCTGTAGTGCATTTCTAGGGAGTAACTGTAAATTATAGCCTTATAACCTACCACTGTAGTGGATTTCTATAGGAGGAACTGTAAGATTATAGCCTTATAACCTACCCCTGTAGGGATTTATGGGAGGAACTGTAAGATTATAGCCTTATAATCTTACAGTTCAAGGAGGAGAAGGAAACCAGAAGCCACAAATGGGGTAGGTTATAATAAATAATGCACCCCCAACTGTAATTAAAGGGATATTAGAAGTCACCTTGGAGTTCCGTGCCCTGTATAAAAGGTACTTGGCCTGCAGCCTCGTGCTTTTATATGGTCACGGAACTCTAGGTGACTTCTAATATCCTTATAATTACAGTTGGGGATGCATTATCCACTATATACACAGGAACATCAAGTGACGTTTCGTACTAATATAGTTCCTTCTTCAGACAAAGTAAAACAAAGAAATTGCACCTTTTATACCAGAAAGAAGATCTCTAATGACACTTAAGAGATACAATAAGAGAATACAAAATTAAAAGATAAATACATGTTCAAAAGCTAAAAACAATAATCTTTAGTCCCAAGTTAAAATTCAGTCCTTGGGTGGGTGAATCCAAAGTAAAAACTCAGAATGATCCCTACGCAATAACATCACATGTCTGTCCCACCCCAGCCATACATGGAACATGATCAATAATCATCCCTTTAAGATCAGTCACAAGGTGTTACATTAAAAAGTGAGAAGCAACCACCGTATATTATATTTATTTTAGAGGTGCTGGAAGTGTTGTTCAATCGCGTGTAAAGCCAATTTAATATGACAATGGAATCATTTCTTAAAGGGACAGACGGTTTTGCCTATGTAGATCAGGGAACAAGGGCATTTTAATAATAAATACAAAATATCCAATGATAAATACAAATATAACCACTGGTGTTAAAACTTTTTCCTGAATAGGATGATTAAAAGAATCATTTGCAATTTTTTTAAAAAAAAAAAAACATTTGAATTCTTTGACTTGGGACCCTCTTTTAATCCACCTTATTCAGTAAACATTTTAACATCAATGGTTATTTTAATTGGATAACGGATTTTTATGGGGGGGGGAGGGAAGGCAGGGAAAGGTAGGTCACTGTTTGAGGTGTTGTGATGATGTGTGTATGCCCAAAAGGGTGCTGTTCTGGGGTGAATTAAATGAATAATGCACACCTACTAAAAATGATATGGATATTAGATAGTACCTCGGAGTTCCGTGCCTTTTTATGATCACAGAACTCCTCTGTAACTTCTAGAATCCTTATATTTACAGTGGGGATGGATTATTCACTATATTATATCTCTAGGTGTCACTAGTGATCTCTTTTGGGTATAAAAAGGTGCAATTGTGTTTCTTTGTTTCACCTTATCGAAGAAGGTACAATATTAGTACTGAACCGTCACTTTGTTCCTGTGTATAATGCAATAATACACAGGACTGCAAGTCTGATGTGCATGGCGTTTTTACTTATCCCAAATGTAAAGGGTAATTGAATAAGGTGTAGTCCAAACCACAGACCTCAAGGTCCAAAGGTAAGTGTGATAGACTTATAGAATCTATAAAATCAAATCCAATTTTTTATTCATACATAAAAAACTCACAAATGTGCACAATCTTTCAATGCTCCCAAACTTTCCACTGTACTACAGTGTCAATCATGGCCAGGACACTGAAATCACAGACAGTCATTGACCAGGGTTCCTGAAGATGTCTGTTCCAAGCAAAACTCCAAGCTTGTATCAAGCACACAACTCATCCTCGTTAGGCTGGGGATCACCCAGAATGGTAGAGGCTCTGGATAATATTCCCACTAAGAAATTACACACAAATGATTAATTTATTTGGCTCAGTGATTAGCACTTGCAGCGCCGAGTCCTGAGATCGAAAAACCATTGGCCAATCTGTGCTTGCGTGGGTTGCCTCCGGGCACTCCGGTTACCCCACATAATATAGACATACTGATAGGTTGTATATGTCAAATAAAGTGCTTAGATTGTAAGCTCTTGAGGACGGCCTGATGTGAATGTATACATGTAATTGTAAAGCGCTATGGAAGGTTTTGGCGCGATATAAATCCACAATAATAATAAGATAACTAGTAATATTACCCCTTGCAGATCCTGTCTGTCATCTTTCAAAAGTCTTTCAGGTGTGTACCCAGCTTTAAAGGGAGATGTATAGAAGTTTGTCAGGGAGATATAATAAAAGTTCTTATTATTAAAAATGGTGCTAATTTTGCCTCAACCAATTATATGTTATTTCCCATTTAAAGCAACCTGTGATTGGTTGGGGACAAATTAGCAGCATTTTAACGATAGGGTTATTCAATAAAAGTTCTAAAATGGTGCTAATTTTTCCCCAACCAATCAGATCTTATTTAACATTTGAAAGCTAACATCTGATTGGTTGGGCAAATTAGCACCATTTTAAACGATAAGACATTTTATCGAATCTCCCTGAAAAAGTTTTATACATCTCCCTGTATATATATTCATTTATCCACGGGGGCAGAAAAACCCCCATAAAATCTTAATTTCCTAGAATTATTCCGTCTGTCAGTCACACACAATCAGGTGATTCAATAAAGTTTTTATTGTTAAAATGGTGTAATTTTGCCCCAACCAATCAGATGTTAGCTTTCAAATGTTAAATAAGATCTGATTGGTTGGGGAAAAATTAGCACCATTTTAAATGATAAGAACTTTTATTGAATCTCCCTGAATGTTTAGATTTTACCCACAGACCGACCATTGTAACAATAAGCAGTAAAACACTTCCAGCTCAGGGGTTTCCAAATTATTTCTGCAGGTTTCAGAAGCTCAACAAATAGAGTGCACCTGTGTGTAATCTAATGTCAGTACAAATACAGCTGCTCTGTGACGGCCTCAGAGGTGTCTAAGAGAATTTGGGAGCAACAACACCATGAAGTCCAAAGAACACCCAGACAGGTCAGGGATAAAGTTGTTGAAAAATTTAAAGCAGGCTTAGGCTACAAAAAAGTTCCAAAGCCTTGAAACATCCACTGAGCACTGTTCAAGCGATCATTCAGAAATGGAAGGAGTATGGCACAACTGTAAACCTACCAAGACAAGGCCGTCCACCTAAACTCACTGGCCGACAAGGAGACGCTGATCAGAAATGCAGTCAAGAGCCCATGGTGACTCTGGACGAGCTGCAGAGATCTACAGCTCAGGTGGGGGGAATCTGTCCATAGGACAACTATTAGGCGGCACTGCACAAAGTTGCCCTTTATGGAAGAGTGGCAAGAAGAAAGCCATTGTTACAGAAAAAGCATAAGAAGTCCCGTTTGGCAGTTTGCCACAAGACATGTGTGGGACACAGCAACACATGTGGAAGAAGGTGCTCTGTGTCAGATGAGACCAAAATGGAACTTTTTGGCCAAAATGCAAAACGCTATCACTCAGAACACACCGTCCCCACTGTGAAATATGGTGGTGGCAGCATCATGCTCTGGGGGTGCTTCTCTCAGCAGGGCAGGAAGCTGGTCAGAGGTGATGGGAAGATGGATGGAGCCAATACAGGGCAATCTTGGAAGAAAACCTCTTGGAGGTCAGGAAAAGACTTGAGACTGGGCGGAGATTACGTTCAGCAGGACAACGACCCTAAACATAAAGCAGGGCAGCCATGGAATGGTTTAAAACAAAACATATCCATGTGTTAGAATGGCCCAGTCAAAGTCCAGATCTAAATCCAATCGAGAATCTGTGGAAGATCTGAAAACTGCTGGTCACAAACACGTCCATCTAATCTACTGAGCTGGAGCTGTTTTGCAAAGAAGAAGAAGGGCAAGGATTTCAGTCTCTAGAGTGCAAAGCTGGTAGGACCCAAAGACTGGCAGCTGTAATTGCAGCAAAAGGTGGTGGTTCTACAAAGTATAGACTCAGGGGGCTGAATAATTACACACATCCCACTTTGCAGTTATTGATTTGTTTAAAAATGTTTGGAATCATGTATGATTTACGTCCACTTCTCACGTGTACACCACTTTGTATTGGTCTTCACGTGGAATTCCAATAAAATTGATTTTATGTTTGTGGCAGTAATGTGACAAAATGTGGAAAACTTCATGGGGGCCAAATACTTTTGCAAACCACTGTAGCACCAGGTAATCAGGACTAAGAGACTATGGGAGATTTAATAAAAGTTCTTATTGTTAAATTGTGCTAATTTTGCCCCAACCAATCAGATTTGACATCTAAATCTGATTGTTTGGGGCCAAATTAGCACCATATTTTATGTTGTCTCCTTCAGTATTTATGTCAGGGGCAGTACAGATTATTAAAGGGCAGGTCCACCCAAAATGTACAAATCTACTAAACTTCTTCCTGTATTACACCAACCCCAGCGAACGGCCCTTTTTATTCCCATTTTATTGGCTGGTCACTTTGGCATGTAACACACGCACGTTGTCGGCAGGTGGTCTCTGCTGTTTATACTGGGTAATAATCTTAAACCACAGATGTTAATTTCAAATACAATCAATGGATGATCTAAGGATGGTGCTACTGGTTATTGGGGGGCGGGCAGGCTGTCTGTATTGTGGGAATCAAGTATATATCATGTAAGAGTACATTATAACATTGTATCATATTAGATCACTACTTAGCTTGGATAAATTAATCCTGGCGATACAGGACTGAACCCCCAGGACTGGGTGGGTCCCAGTAGAAATATTAAACATTAATTGAACTCTGAAGGATCCACTTTTCCACATGTACTGAACTTCTATTTCCAATAGGACACTGCCCGAATCTTTATAAAGGAATCTAACATAACACAGTCATTGTGCTCAAAACAGGAAAAGACCCTAAAGACCACAATTCATTCCTCCGCTACCCTTCTCAATACTGGCTATAAAATCCTAACCTATATACGGCTAACAACTGCAGTTGTTAACTATTCTAATATATGAGTGGACGAGCTCACCTAAGTCATTTAGGGGTTGATTACATGTTATAAAGGAAAGTATTGTAAAATTATTTTAAAAATTTTGGTTTATATTACACATACTAGTTATTCTACTTCTATCTTCCATTTGAACAATAGTTGAATTAACCCCTTGTATCCCTGCTGTTGACATTAGTGAGGGACATTTCAGGTCTTGACGTCCTTCTTCTTCCCAGAATGCACCATGGAATGTTCCTAACCGTAATTTCTATGATTGGCTGTCGGATGGGTCATCAACATGCTCATATCTCTACTGAGCAACTGGATCAACCCAGGCACGGGTCAAGTGGTAAGACCATAACAATCTTACTAGGGTCCTGCAAACAGGAGTCAGTATTTCGGAAGCATTTATTTATACACAGACAAAATGCGAGGGCAGGTTAAGGTCAAGGATTGGAAAATACTGCTCTTTTTTGCATAAACGTATATGTATTTGCACTGAACTTCCCTTAAAGCTAGCATTTCGGTTTTGCACTATTTAATCTATATGTATATAGCAATGCTATTTACCATCTTACTACGATTATAATAACTATACACTACAAAAGACACACACAACACCACCAACAACCAACACATACCAACCCACAAACAAACACACACGTCAACAACACCAAACATTACACGTATCTACATTCTATGTAGCTATTTATCGTATCTACCTATCTTTATCATCATCATCACTCACTACTATCCACTACTATCACTAATATATCTATCTACTATCAGCTATTATCACTATCATCATCTATCTATCGATCTATCTATCTATCTATCTACTCTATCCATCCTACTACTATATCAATATCTTATCCTCTACATACATTATATTTTCTTTATCTATTATCTATCGTATCTATCATATCTAGTAGCTATCATATCCTATCTCTATCTTTATCTATCTATCTATCTATCTATCTATCTATCTATCTACTATCATTATCTATCTATCTATCTATCTATCTATCTATCTATCTAATCTATCTACCTGTCTGTCTGTTCTGTCTATCTATCTATCTATCTATCTATCTATATATCATCTATCTAGTCTATCATCTGTCTGTCTGTCTGTCTGTCTGTCGTCTGTCTGTCTGTCTGTCTGTCTGTCTGTCTGTCTGTCTATATCTATCTATCATCTATCTATCTATATATCTATCTATTACCTGTCTGTCGTCTGTCTGTCTATCTACTATCTATCTATCTATCTATCTATCTATCTATCTGTCTGTCTGTCTGTCTGTCTGTCTGTCTTGTGTCTATCTATCTATCTATCGTATCTACCATCTTTATCTATCTATCTATCTATCTATCTTATCTATCTATCTATCTATCTACTACCTATCTATCTATCTATCTATCTATCTACCTATCTTATCTACTATCTGTCTGTCTGTCTATCTACCTATCTAAATGTTCCTCTTACCAATGTACTTAAGCTAGAGATTAAAGGGAAAGTGTGCTGTATAAATTTTATGCTGTGCAGGATGAAAGGGATGGTGTGCAATATTTCTATACAGAGATTACAGACGTGATTTCACACCCAAAATGTACAACTTCGTAAGGCACCCCCAAACCTAAATGCTTCCTTTAAAACATGTAAATCAGCCCTAAAGTACTTATGTGGCCTCATCCCCGTTCATGGTCTCTTCCGTGCGCAGATGAGTGAAGGGGCCGGACCAGCAACTGCGCCTGTGATTGGCGATATTCAGTCAAATCATTCATGCGTCTGACGGTCACCAGAGACAACGAGGGTGTGTAAGTACATTTAGGGCTGTATTTTTTTTTAAAAAGATGCACCGCCGAGGGATCCGGAGGGGGGGGAGGGTAGGAAAGCTCCACTACGCATGCCCAGCGTTCTTAGAGGAGCAGGAAGTTGAAGGCTCGGATTAACACAAAGAGGTTCCTCTTTTTTGGACTTTTATCAGTACAAACCTGCAGGACAACCATAAGGAGCAAATTTGCCCCACTACACAGTGGGGCAAATTTGTATTGGGGGTGGACATGCCCTTTAAAAAGAGAGCGTTTAAACTCACCCGAATGCAACCATTAAAACTAACGTGCCATTTACCAACCAGTGCTGAGTTCTTCAATGTAAAGATTCAAGTATACTTTACATTTATGCTGTTTGCATCACATATACCATATCCATATATTTTAAATTTAAATGAAAATGTTTGCTTACATTATTTTCTAGTCTGTTCCTAATAAGTTCGTTTAATAAGTTTTCCAGACTGACGTCCAGTGTCTCTGTTAGACACACTCTCCTGGTTTTAGCTTGGCTCTCGCGTATACAAATTGAGAAGAATCCCTATTAGAACATTTCCTGTGTTTTGATTGGCCCGTTACCTGTTACCGTTAGTCACAGTGTGATGTAAGAGATACATTTCCATTTCTGTTATGAACAACTGTATTAAAAAGAAAATTCCAGGTTCTGTATATTCTGAAAAAAGCAAAATGGATGGATTTTATTTTTTATAGATATTCTCCAGGCAGGGCAGTTTGCCATTTTAGTGCCCTAGAAGCCTCCCACCTACATGCGCCCCCCCCAAAAAAACAAAAAATGTAAAAAAAATTGGCCCGTCAAACTACAGCTTGTGTCTTCCTTCGCTTCTGACACGTCTACTGTGACTTTTTTTAGTGGAACGCTTACTAGTTGGTAGGGGCACACGCGTACAGGTGAGGCGGGGAGTGTATACATACATTGTATGAATGCAGCGACACTGGCACAAATAAAATACTGATTGGAAGGACAGGTAAGGCTTCAGTGGATGTGCGGTTATGTGGCACCAGTGTTCTCCCCAGAAATGTTTCCAGCCGGGTCGGGCCGGACGAGGAAATTTGGTGAGATCTGAGATGTTTTACTCTTTCAGGTGCTTTTCCAAGATATTGGCATTAATAATTTCAGTGCCAGCAGAACATTACCATTAACCCTTTAGTGCCAGCAGACTTTACTATTAATACTTTCGTGGCCAGCACCTTTCCAGAGAATTGCTATTAACCTTCAGCGCCAGCAGACTTCCCCATAGTATTGCCATTAACACTTTCAGCGCCAGAAGAGTATTACCATGAACCATTCAATGCCAACAGACTTTCCTATTAACACTTTCAGTACCAGCAGAATATACCTTTAACCCTTCCAGCTGCCAGCATTGACTGATTATACAGTATGTACCTGCTTTCCATGTCTCCTCCATTGAATTGTTCACTCCTCACCTACTCTAAGGGGCATATTTATAAAGGTTCGTTAACTTTGCGCGGCGTTTTCGCGGACATTAACCACAAATCGCGTTTACCGCGATTTATAAAAGTCCGAAAACGGCCGCGAAAAGTTAACGAAGCGTTAACCCTTCGCGGCGAGATAACCTGTACCGCCGCTTCTATTTATAAAGCGGCGGTTGGTGGTACTGGTTTCGCTCGGCTAGTATCGGCTGTTTACTTCGCCACCTTGAGGTGGCGAAGTCAGCCGATACTAACCTCCCGCGGCGGGGATGGCAGGCAACCGCGGCGGGTGATCGCACCCGCCCCGGGAGACACGCCACCTGCCCACACCCCCCGCGGCGGCGGCGACCACCCGCCGCCGCTTCCCAGCAGCCCCTCCCAACCCGTTCCCCGTCGCGGCAATCTCGGAACGGGAGGCTAGGAGGGGCTGCGGGAACCCTCCAAGCCCCCGCCGCGGCCGCTCCGGGGAGGGGAAGGGAGGCAGCCCTGGGAGGGGTGGAGGCCCCCTCCAGCGGGGCCCTGAGAAGGGCCTTTTGGGGTAGGGGGTCCCAGCAGCTCGAACCGGGACCCCCCCTCCCGGCCCTTGTAAGGGCCTTTGGGCACTTACAAGTGCCCTGCGGCTCTGACAAGAGCCTTTTGGGGCTTAAGGGGTCCCGCAGCTCGAACCGGGACCCCCCTCCCCGGCCCTATCAGGGCCTTTGTGGCACTTACAAGTGTGCCTTGCGGCTAACAAGAGCCCTTTGGGGCTTAGGGGTCCCGCAGCTCGAACCGGGACCCCTCCCCGGCCCTTGTAAGGGCCTTGCGGCCTTTGCGGGGGTCCCGCAGCTCGGCCGGGACCCCCAGTGTGCGGCTTTAAAAGAGCCCTTGGGACGTCTTCGGGCTGGCGACACCAACCCCTCAGGTCGCCGATGCCAGGCAGACTCACTGCGGCCGACAGTGAGCCCGCTGGCACCGCCGTCTCAGCGGAGCCGATGTTTCAGCCGCTTCTTTCTTCTTTCTTCAGCCATAATGCGATGGCATCTGAGTTCCGCGGCGGAAAGCTCCTCTTTATATAGGTTTGCAGAAATCCATAATCCGTTTCTGATTGGTCAATTTTTTAATACTTGCTTTAATAACCAATCAGATTTCTGGAAAGTTCTGAAATCTGATTGGTTATGTAAAGCAAGTATTAAAAATTGACCAATCAGAAAACGGATTATGGATTTCTGCAAACCTATATAAAGAGGAGCTTTCCGCCGCGGAACTCAGATGCCATCGCAGTAGATGGCTAAAGAAAGAAGCGGCTGGCAACATCGGCTCCGCTGAGGCCGGCCGGTGCCAGCGGGCTCACTGGCGGCGAGTGAGTTGCCTGGCATCGGTGACTGAGTGGGGTTGGTGTTGCCAGCCCGAAGACGTGCGGTCGGATCAAGACGCCGGCAACATCGGCCTCGTGAGGTCGCCGGCGCCCGCCGGGGGTACCTTCGGGGGTCGGCGGCCTCGGCGGAGCTGGTGTCGCCGGGACTGGAAGAAAGAAGACGCCGCCCAAGGGTCTTTTAAGAGCCGCACTGGGGGTCCCGGTTCGAGCTGCGGGACCCCCGCCAAAGGCACTTGCAGTGCCGCAAGGGCCCTTATAAGGGCTGGAGGGGGGGCCCGGTTCGAGCTGCAGGACCCCTAAGCCCCAAAAGGCCTTCTCAGGGCCCCGCTGGAGGGAGCCTCCACCCCTCCCAGCGGCTCCCTCCCTTCCCCTCCCCGGGAGCGGCCGGGGCGGGGGGGGCTTGGAGGGGTTGCCGGGGAGGCCCCTTCCCGGCAGCCCCTCTAGTCTCCCGTTCCGAGATTGCCGCGAGCGGGGAACGGGTTGGGAGGGGCTGCTGGGAAGCGGGGGGAGTGTGGGCGGGGTGGGCGTATGCCCCGCCCCCTTAGGAGAGGCGTCGGGAAGGGATTTTAAGTCCCTTCGCGGCGATACTATACAGTATCGCCGCGAAGGGGCTTAAAACCGCCCCATCGCGGCCGTTATAAATAAGGCGATAGGCTATTTCGGGGCCACGATGTGCGGCGGTAATTTTTAGACGCTATTATCGTTGCTTTATAAATATGCCCTAAGTTTCAATTGGAGAGTTGGGTGGAAGGAAGAAAGAGAGGGATAGGGATCTCATGGCTGTAGCACAGGGTCACAGTTATAAAGTCTGCAGCAGCTTTTACTTGCCATTTAGAACTGTTCTCCTCAGTACTATTAGCTGAGTCATCCTCCCCCCTCTCCTTCCCCTTAGTTCATTTGGAACATTTGTTGCTATGTAGAGTGTGTGGAGTTCAGGCTCTGTACTAGATACAATGTTGCAGGTTACAGCAGAACAAGGAGAGCAGATCTAACATAGCAAGTATAAGCTGACGGGGAGATGCTAGGGAGAACAATAGGCGCCCTGGATCAACAAAGGCGCCCTAGTGGCCTATGCCTAAAAAGGGCCCTGTCTCCAAGAGTCCATCCGACCACACATACATTTTTATATACAAACTATGTCATTTAATGTAATACGCAAATGGAAATGCCCAACCACTTCTGTTTTTAATAAGCAGCTCTGACAAGCGAAGGGAATTTCAATTAGCAGAGGAAATGGAAGTGAGCAGGACGATATCTGTAGGGCTCATTAAAGGCAGACACACTTGAAAAACAATTTATACACTGAGGAATTGCACTTTAATTTGCATTAAAAAAAATATTTAATCAGTGAATGTGTTTTTTCCCTAGGTGATTAGAACTTCGTGCAACATGCAGCCAGTTTGCCAGAACATCACCGCCGGAGGCGAAAGACACGAAAGGGAAAGCATTAAAGATTCATCTAACATGACCTTTCAGTGCTTGGACAGTGCTTGTTTATATTATGTTGTATTTTTATTTTTATAATAGCACTACATATTCCACAGCGCTTTACAATTATTACTCAATTCACATCAGGCCCTGCCCCGAAGAGCTTACAATCTAAGCACATTATTTGACACATACAACCTATCAGTATGTCTTTATGATTGTGGGGGAAAACCAGAGTGGAATCCACGCAAGCACGGGAGAACATACAAACTCCTTGCAGATGTGTCCAAGGGAGGAATCGAACTCGGACCTCAGCGCTGCAAGTCATCAGTGCCAACCATTGAGCCACCGTGCACCCCTATAATAATATTATAAGAGAACAGTCTAAATACAGTCTGCAAAATCACATTCTTTAGAGAGAAGTGGCCAGAGGAGGGGCAAAAATAGTGAAATCAGGCAGGGAGATACTATAATTAAAAGGTAACTGTATAACATTTATACAAGCCTAGGGTGATGTCTCTAGCTTCTTGGATCTTAAGTTATAGGCTTGTAAAGTTACACATCCCTGTGACAGGCATGTATTATAAGCTGTGTTAAAATTTCGCTGTCCTTTCCTCTACCTATAGACATCTTAGGGAGAGAAATGATTTGTCCCAGCAGTGGGCATGCTCCAACCTTAAACTTCTGGGCAGACCCCAAGTGCTGATAATGTCACAGCCACAGTGTAGCAGGAAAAAACGCCCTTTACACTGCTGTAACTCTGGATAGACTAAAGTAGAAGCATATCCTGGAATGTTTTAAAGGGCATGTCCACCCCAAAAATTAACTTTTGATATGTGGTGGGCATGCTCCCCCAGCCCCAACCGCATTAATATAATTGTTAAGAGTCCCCGATTCTTACTTACCTGCCCTCTCTCCCCGCTGCAGTGTTCAGGCCCTCTTCTTGCATGGAATTGAAAGGAGGGGGCGGGACCGGCGCGCGCGGTCCGTGTTGGCTGGAAGGCAGGGAGGGCTGCACTGAGCATGCCTCAACCTTGATGGGTTGAGGAAGTCTCAGGCACAGCATGAGTCACACACTGCTCCTACACAGCAGTTTCCTGGACTTTGGAGGGGCACAGCAGGGGGACAATTTTGAGCAGGAATGTAAGGTAAGGATGTTGTTTTAAACTACTTGATGTGGCCAGTAAGGGGTTAAATTTTAGTTTTGGGGGTGGACATGCCCTTAAAGGTTAGAAGTGTGACCTTAATAAAGGTGACTTGTATCCAAACCATCGATCCCTTTAATAAAAAGATAGACAAATATTGTCCTTCCTCTTTATAATGGGCTGTCCTCATCTATAAAAAGGCTGTGCAGGTTGGAATCCAGTACATAGAAAAGGAAATCTTGGAGAAATACAACTAAATTAAAAAGGGGAATGGAAGAACTTGGCTATGAAGATTACAGATTATTTATGGTTATTTAGCTGGACAGTGGGCACCTGCATTGGGGTTACAAATAAAGGGCCTTGTAATAATTCCTATATAAATAAGAGAGGTGGGAAAGGAGAGATGCAATTTAAATGGAGATTATGGTAAACCTATTACTGTACGAATGGGAGAGTCTAAGGCTGGGTAAACATGTTCGGATGCTTCATCCCGACCGACAGTCAGCATTACTACTATAGGCCAGTACTTTCTTTTTGGTCGCTACACTCAGACTTCCCTCCTATACACTTCTTGAAAACAGCAACTCACTAAACTAAACTTATGCTTGGAAGGTCTCCATTCATCCAGGTCATGGTATATCTGTTGTATTCAATTAGATCAACTGGACTTGAAAGTAGTTCTTGAAGACGTTTCGCTAGTCATCCGACTGGCTTTCTCAATCAGAATGACTTGTACAAGAATCTGTGGCAATTATGTACCCTGGAAAATCCCAATTAGCATATCACAGCCAAATGTTAAGGGTGTGATTGGATAGTGGCTAAGAGGTGTTATAGGAACGCCCAGAGTAAGGTGTTAAAACAGCATTGTACATGGCAGACAGTGTTGTGTCGAACCCCCCACCTCTATTTAGGCTTGGTTTCTTTGCGACATCATATACACAGTGCAGTGCAGTGAAGATGTTTGATTTGTATGTGGGGGAGACCAAACAACAACTGCTTCAAAGTATGGCCAAGCACAGAAAGCCAATTCCTCGGGTCAGGACTCAGCCGTGTACCTGCATCTTAAGTAAAGGACATAACTTTGAAGATTGTAATGTTAACATATTGGCAAAGGAACATGACTGGTTCAAGAGAGGTGTCAAGGAGGCCATTTACGTGAAAATAAAGAAACCAAAACGTCTTCAAGAACTAAACTTCAAGTACAGTTGATCTAATTGAATACAACAGATAAACTAAAATTACCTCTAACGTAACACTAAATCCAGAGGCTACTACTCTCTACTTCAGCATTTGATTACCCTCTACTACTTCAGATCCTATCCTAGTTAGGTATGCAGAGTACTTGCACTTTTGCGTTGTCCTCCTACATCTCTGGAGTTTCCCACTCTGGTATAAAACTACACCCTAGTCCCCTTCCTGTAGTGTTCCACAAGTATCAAGTTGAACTCCATAATTACTACAGCTATCAATTCACCTCACCTTATGTCTCACCCAAATTTCCTCTAGACTCTAAGCCACTTTTCTATTGCATAACGGTATTGCTGTAAATCAAGGGTATCTCTACTCTTGAATTGAATTTTCAAAAATTATACTTTAAATTATACTTTGAATATGGAAAGATTCCACTATTTAAAGGATCTTAGCTGCCTGCTAGGACACTTTCTGCAACAATTAAATGAATCAGAAGGAGGGAGGGAGATGTGTTAACTGGGTACACATGTTTCAATTTTTTTCTCTTGACCGACCGTTCGAGACTTTCGACTGGTCGCTAGGAGGGAAGAACTGTCGGTCGCCGACCGATAATACAGTCCATAGGGGACCGCACGATCGGTCATGGTTTTCCAACCCGATTCGGGCGAAGGAACGATCGGCAATCGGTGGGGGCCGCCATACAATAATAGTGAGTATAGTGACCCTTTAACAGATCACTTGTTCACACACACACTTATGCGTACAACTTTGTATTATATGCTCTAACCCTTGTATGTAACATGTAATTTTTTTCTTAGGCATCAATGTATTTGTAAAGCTCCACAGAAGATGTTGGTGAATATAATATTAATCTTGACCCCAGGCACCAAAGGGCAGAAAATGTTAAAGTGATGAAAGAGACTAACAAGACCAGATGCAATGTCATCTTGCACAGTGCGGCTATGAAGAATCTATGGAATTTCCTATGGAATATCAGCGACATTTTTTTGCTCTTGCATTCTACTGCAATGTAGCAGATATGTGTTGTAAATACAGGTCTGTACACAGGCATTACAATGACAGACGGTACATAAACATGACAGGCCCAAACCATTACTCTACACGCCGGTGATAAGTGTATAATCCTTTAAGTCAATAAGTCCCTTTATTCAAAGGACTCTCATTGCAATGGTTTGCTTAGTGAGCCACTGCTACCATTGAGGTGTTATAGCTGACATCGCACTCTCAGTATTACATCACAACAAACATTCATTCTCCGTGTGGCTCAGAATATTTCTCTCTTGGGTGTGTGTGATACTGTCTGGATATTAATTGCACGGGAGGGGATACAACACATTGCGCTATATTTCATTGATCTTAGGGCCCCCACTATAACAATACGCCACACCTAGAAACAGACATTTAACCCAAGAATACTGCACTGCTGCTATGTGGTTTCATTATGTACAGCAAAACTGCACAACCCCTACTGATCCCAATAGATATCCCAATCAAGGTAACGGTGGTTCATTTTCTTTATAAGAGGTGCTGAAGGGTATGTCCAATTGTATGAAGGAGATTAGGATAAAAAGTAGCACACTACCTAACATTTAAATTGCTTTAAGCTGGGTTCACACTTGAGATCCTTCATCCTGACCGACCATTCGGGACTTCCGACTGGTCGGCCAGAACGAAGAACTGTTTGAAATGTTTGCCGTGACCAAGCATGTTGAGTTTTCAGACGCGTCTGATCGTCCATTTTTCCGACTCGGAATGAATGGTCAGACATCAGTATTTGCAGTCATATACACTGAACTATTGGTCGATTAGGCCAAAACATTGGGTTTAGGCTGGTACACACCATGCAGTGTTTCGCTCTGGTAGTCAGCCCTGTGAATCACTGTTGGTGGCAGCAAAAGTTGCCACAGCCGACAAATTGCCGTAAACAATCGTGCGGGGATTCTCTAAAACATTCTCTACCACAAACATCTCGGCCACATTCACACATTAGAACTCTCTGGAAGGGAATTGCTCCCACTGACGTGTTTTCAATTACAATATGAATTCTCAGCATTGTATGGTAAATAAAGAAAGCACTATAAGCCAGATGGAATGTTTGGATATGAGATTAGGACATGTGTCTGGATTTAATTTTCATCATACATTGCAGGTAAAAATATGTGGAAATATTTTGGTAAATATAAAGCACAGTATTAACTAAAGCTTTCCCACACAATTTGGTTGTTTCTCAGTGACTCCATCTGTATTCCTAATGCATCATCCCAGCAAAAGAGCCATTGTGAAATTATAACCCTTCCTGCTATGTGTCCATTGTCATCAAGGTCCTTAACTGAGGAAATCATTGGATATCGTTGGAATTGATATGACAGGATCCATAAGAACTCAAACTGTATCCACTTTAAAGGGGAAGTTTGGTAAAGAAATTACACATGCTTTCTAGAATGCTTAGTGTAATTCCTTGTTAATGGTAAAAATCCATATGGAACAACGTACTTCAACTTTTAAGATCTTTTCTTGTTACAGTGTTAAGAAAACCAAATAGAAGGGATAGTGTGAGTTTTCTTACCTTATTCTAAGTTTTTCCCTGTTGCCTTTCCTGTTGACTATTAGTCATTGGTTTGACTAAAGAGAAATCGAAGTATCATTTATTATGTTCTTTGTAGAGACAAAAACAAAGAAAACCATTTGTTCTAAGAAAAGAACTAAAAGCCCCCAAGGAAAGTTTGTTCAGCCTATACTACTATTCTACTTAACTCAATTAGAATAAGATTAAGATGGATGGGTGTAATTTCAATTTAATGCCTGAAACTAAGGAAAAGAAAAAACTTGGATGAATGGAAGAAAAAAGCTTATTTTTAAAAAAAAAAAAAATTTTTTTGGTTGTCTTCTATGTGTAGGGAAGATGGGGATGCATATCTCATATCTCATATAGCGGAGATACAGCACTCCTGTAGTGCCAATCCAGACTATTAATACCAAACTTCTATTCTGTGTATCCAGAGGGCTACATATGTAAAGCAACTAATTCAGATATTGGAAGAGAATCAAAGGAGATACAGTATTTCAATTAGCTGTTAAAGGACAACTAAAGTCTCAGAACAACAAGGAATATCAATTTAACAAAAAGCAGTAATCTGTGTCTCATTGTATATCTGTGATGGTTCTCATTCATCAGGTCATGGTACAGTATATCTGTGATGGTTCTCATTCATCCAGGTCATGGTACAGATATCGTGATGGTTCTCATTCATCCAGGTCATGGTATATATCGTGATGGTTCTCATTCATCCAGGTCATGGTACAGTATATCTGTGATGGTCTCATTATCCAGGTCATGGTACAGTATATCTGTTGGTTCTCATTCATCCAGGTCATGGTATATCTGTGATGGTTCTCATTCATCCAGGTCATGGTATATCTGTGATGGTTCTCATTCATCCAGGTCATGGTACAGTATATCTGTGATGGTTCTCATTCATCCAGGTCATGGTATATCTGTGATGGTTCTCATTCATCCAGGTCATGGTACAGTATATCTGTGATGGTTCTCATTCATCCAGGTCATGGTCAGTATATCTGTGATGGTTCCATCATCGGTCATGGTAAGTATCTGGATGGTTCTCATTCATCCAGGTCATGGTATATCTGTGATGGTTCTCATTCATCCAGGTCATGGTACAGTATATCTGTGATGGTTCTCATTCATCCAGGTATGGTATATGTGTGAAGGTTTCATTCATCCAGGTCATGGTATATCTGTGATGGTTCTCATTCCTCCAGGTCATGGTATATCTGTGATGGTTCTCATTCAACCAGGTCATGGTAATCTGTGATGGTTCTCATTCATCCATGTCATGGTATATCTGTGAAGGTTCACATTCATCCAGGTCATGGTATATCTGTGATGGTTCTCATTCATCCAGGTCATGGATATCTGTGATGGTTCTCATTAACCAGGTCATGGTATATCTGTGATAGTTCTCATTCATCCAGGTCATGGTATATCTGTGAGGTTCTCATTCATCCAGGTAGGTACAGTATATCTGTGATGGTTCTCATTCATCAGGTCATGGTATATCTGTGATGGTTCTCATTCATCCAGGTCATGGTACAGTATATCTGTGATGGTTCTCATTCATCCAGGTCATGGTACAGTATATCTGTGATGGTCTCATTCATCCAGGTCATGGTAAGTTATTCTGTATGGTTCTCATTCATCCAGGTCATGGTTCATGTATATCTGTGATGGTTCTCATTCATCCAGGTCATGGTACAGTATATCTGTGATGTTCTCATTATCGGTCATGGTATGTGTGAAGGTTCTCATCATCAGGTCATGGTATATCGTGATGGTTCTCATCCTCCAGGTCATGGTATATCTGTGATGGTTCTCATTCAACCAGGTCATGGTATATCTGTGATGGTTCTCATTCACATGTCATGGTATATCGTGAAGGTTCACATTCATCCAGGTCATGGTATATCTGTGATGGTTCTCATTCATCCAGGTCTGGTATATCTGTGATGGTTCTCATTCAACCAGGTCATGGTATATCTGTGATAGTTCTCATTCATCCAGGTCATGGTATATCTGTGATGCTTCTCATTCATCCATGTCATGGATATCTGTGATGGTCTTTTCATCAGGTCATGGTATATCTGTGAAGGTTCATTCATCCAGGTCATGGTATATCTGTGATGGTTCTCATTCATCCAGGTCATGGTATATTGGTGATGGTTCTCATTCATCCATGTCATGGTAATCTGTGATGGTTCTCATTCATCCAGGTCATGGTATATCTGTGATGGTTCTTATTCATCCAGATCATGGTATTCTGTGAAGGTTCTCATTATCCAGGTCATGGTATATCTGTGATGGTTCTCATTCATCCAGGTCATGGTTTATCTGTGATGGTTCTCATTCATCCAGGTCATGGTATATCTGTGTGGTCTCATCACACAGGCATGGTTTATCTGGGATGGTTCTCATTCCCAGGTCATGGTATATCTATGAAGGTTCTCATTCTTCCAGGTCATGGTATATCTGTGAAGGTTCTCATTCATCCGGTCATGGTATATCTGTTATGGTTCTCATTCATTAGGTCATGGTATATCTGTGATGGTTCTCATTCATCCAGGTCATAGTATATCTGTAATATTCATCCAGGTCATGGTTTATATGTGATGGTTCTCATTCATCCAGGTCATGGTATGTCTGTGATGGTACTATTCCTCCATGCCATGGTATATTTCCCTTTTTTTTGGTTTTAGGTTTC
>JAACNH010003238.1:0-30621 GCA_019447015.1 Hymenochirus boettgeri | reverse complement strand
GTGTGGAACATGGGGGGAGAAACCACCTACTAGAGAATGCAGCTCAATAAAGATAATGAGGAGCCGCACTCCACTAATAATTGAGGTGATAAACGCTTGCACATTCAAGTGGTGCTAAGAGACAAAAAATACTATGTTACAGGAAAGGCTCTGAGGGACAAACAGGGAGATTCAATAAAAGTTCTTATCGTTTAAAATGGTGCTAATTTTGCCCCCCCCAACAATCAGAGGTTATTTTACATTTGAAAGCTAATATCTGAATGGTTGGGCCAAATTAGCACCATTAGCACAATGATAAGAACTTTTATTGAATAACCTTGAAGTCTCTCAGAAGAAGGTCTCAACAGGACAATATCAATACCTTTTAAATTATATACAAAATTAATTATTGATTATAATTGCACATACCATCACACTAGAGCTAGGAGCTTAAGTGTCCTTATCCACCTTTTAAAACACAAATAGAATAAAGTGCAACTAGTAACTAGAAGGAAAGTTAAGTATAAACTTTGAATTTGGCTTGAAGACTGCATTTTGGAAGGGAATTTGTGTTGTGCTGCAGATTTTAAAACTCATAATGCCAATTTATTAACTTACCCTTTAAATATGTCACATGCATTAAAGGTAGGTCAGTTGGTGTGTGTGTATATTCATATCAGGTTTGGGGATTATAAATACTAACTTTTTTGATGATTGGTCAAAAATGTGTTTTTTTACATAGTTACCCTTAAAATATGGCTGCCATGGAAATGGAAGGGTGTGTACCTGGATCAGGTTACAACAAACTTTTGATTATTGATCAAAATTAGTTTTTTTTACTTTAGTTACCCTTTAAGTATGGCTGCCATAATAATGGTAAGTAGATTAGTAGGTGGTGTACCTGTGCCGGGTTGAGAGTTAAACATTTTTTTTTGTGATTGGTCAAATTAGTTTTTTTGACTTTAGTTACCCTTTAAGTATGGCTGCAACGTAATGAAAGGGTAGGTCAGTAGGTGTGTATACCTGCATCATGTTGGGGTTAAAAAACAAACCTTTTGATTTGATCAAAATTAGCTTTTTTGACTTAATTACCTTAAGTATGGCTGCCACAGTAATGGATAAGTAAATCAGTAGGTGTGTGTTCCTGGGTCTGGTGAGGGGGTATGTCTTTTTGTGTTTACAACCATAAAACTATCTTTTATGAGGATAAATCTAAATTAGTTTTTTTGACTATAGTTACCCTTTAAGTATGGTCCATGGGAATGGAAAGTAGGTCAGTAGGTGGGTGTACCTGTGTCTGTGTGGGGGGGTGGGGGTATCACCATTTGTATTTATGACCATGAAACAAACTGTTTTGAAACATCCACAATTAAGGATTGTTACCATTATAGTCTATGGGAAAAATGTCCGGAAATTGCTGATAACGCCATAACACTTCCGCGGATTCTTAGCTAGAAGATAGCACACTTCTCCTAATGCCCCGCACGTCTGTACCGAATTTCATGTCTCTAGCTCAAAAACTGTGGGAGGGAGATACGGTCCAAAAAAGCGGAAGAATAAAACAGAAGAGAAGAAAAAGAAATAGAAGAACAGGAATTGTCTTTTTCAAGCCAAAATTAATAAATATATACATAAAAAACACTATGGGCATCCATAAGGCAGACATGATTAGTTCAAAGTCCCAGTTCCAAAACCTGGATACATCCAAAAGTAAGTATGAACATATAGACCAAGCTATGTCCTCTGTGCTGTTATCCAATGTTAGCGCTATGCATTTATAATACTCCCGATGTAGACCCTGAATTATCTGATGCAAACACCAAGATATTTGGCAGACAAGAAACTATCCGATGCATCAGTGTAGTATATAATCCTTTAAGGTGCTCGACCGACATGGAAGCCGATCACAGTCATGTGCATGTACATCGTGAGCCGTCATACATTACTGCATCCATCATTATACTTGTGGTCCCAGTCCTACAGTAGTCCTGGATCTTTGGCCGCTAGGTCCAACTTTGTAGTTCACGGTTCAAACGGCCGTATGTAGCATGAATGATCCTCCCCTTAACCTGCCTACGGACGCCCTGAAGAGTCACATGTTTGAAGAAACGTATGTTCCTGTAACATAAAGAATGCGGCTGCCTGATAATTCTGCACCCTAAAGTGAGGGATTAGTTTAAATGTTAAATTTGTTGTTGGATTAAAGGGCATCTATGTAGAAATGGGATCCGGGTCCGAGCTTACGAAATCTGAACGTTCCGCCGTAATCGGGCAGATCGTTTGGATTTTGGAACTTTGGAACATATTTCTGAGGGTTACCGAATGTACGAGTTATTTTCGGTAACCCTCAAAAATATGATTGGAAATCCATTCCAATACATTCCTTACCCTCCAAAGTAATTTTTGTTATCGGATTTTGGATCTTAGGGATTTTCCGATTTCCGTAAGTCTAGAAGGGAAAACAAAAACTTTCGAGTTTCAGCCATCTCTAATCTATGCTGGAAACTATATCATTTTTAAATTGCCCCTTGCTGGAAACTATAATTCTTCCCAACTACACTGTACCATTTTTGGTTTGTTGAACTGCCTCCTATTTCTTTAGACATCCAAATACTTACAATATCCTACTTTCCAACTGTCATTTAAGTGCTTATTGTCATAAACTCTATTGCTGTAAACTGTAATGTGGTCCCTCATCTTCCCAAAGGTTGAGTGATGTGATGGGTTCTAGTGCTTGGGAGTCCAATAACATCTCATTCTCTGCCCCTCTGTTCATTATACAATTTCTGGAATCTGCCTGGTAAGATGGAAGGAATGAGTTTTTTCTTGAGACAGAAAGCAGCATCACGAGCACCGGGACATCTAATCTCTGGTTACCAAAGACATTCCATAGATGGTCTCTTTATCATCTGTCTTGCAGCAAACACATGGTTAGGAATTGTAGTAAATAAACCTTATTGCCAACAGACAAATAAACCTGGTAAATCAAGAAAAAAGAATCTGCAATATCCTGTCTGCCATCTTTCAGAAATCTGTACTGTGTGTACCAGCTTTCGCTTTGGCTATACAGTTATGATGCCCTGAATTTCCCATATCTAACATAGAAACCTCACGGTTTCTTTTTTGTTATCTCAATTTGACAATTGCTGATTATAATAATGGTATCGGGGGCTTTATCGTTACTGTGTGTACCAAGCTTAACAGCTGCCTGTTATCAGTACCTGTCCTTTTAAAAAAAGGCTCCACCCACATACACCTCATTCTATTTTAGATTAACCCAATAATTGAGGGCTAGGCCCCACTTACGTGTTTTTTTTGCTCGCGATTGCGCATGCGCTTTAGTCATAATGGAAATCGCGGGAACGCGAAAATCCCCGCGATTCCTATGCACATGCGATTGGCATCCGTTTCGCGTTTTGGTAATGCAGCGTTCACCATTTTGGTGCGTTAACGCATGAATTTCCATAACAGAAAAAACAGCAAAATCGCATGCGCAAAATACAACAAGAATCGCAATAACGCTCGCGATTGTGTGTGTGATTTAATGCGTTGTATGTAGGGGCCATTCCCTAAATGCAAGAACATGAATATTTGTGTAAAAACATGGTATCACACTAAAGCTTAAGCGGACACATAACTTGTAGGCATGGTACACATGGGGCAATTTGGACAATAAGGCCTGGACTACCAACATGTAGACTGACCTTTAATATATCAGTATTAACTCTGTTTATCAGAATCCCATTCACATCCACTCCCAGGTGCCTAAACAACTCCTCAGAACCTCTTACCCCAGAGGTCCAGCAATACAAGGTACAATAAAGCAATAATGGAGTGTAGTACACTCAAGTGAAAAAAGTAGTTTATCCACCAGGTGCATCAGTCACACGTTCAGGGGGTGATCCCCCTTCATCAGATGATACTGATCCAACCAATCCTAGGGATTAAATACCCAAGTGTTAACATGGCTACTTCCATTAGGGGAGTGTCATTAAATCAATATATATTCATATAATAAGTGAGGGCACAATAACATCAAACCTATAAAAAAAAAAAAAATTCCAACTTGAACAGACCATCATTATTAATATTTTAAAGTGCTTCAAGATTCCAGAGTCTTAGTAAAGTTTCCAGAGACAAATTAGAAGTAGTAAGACAAACCCCATTTGGGGGGGGAAACTAAAAATTAAAGTCTAAATGGATTTCTAAATGTGACACTTATGAACAAAGGGATTGTATATAGGGTTTGAGCTTAAAGCTAGATACCACACATACAATAATTCGGCCAACCGACATTTCAGTGTTTTCGGTCGGTTGGGCCGAATTTTGTATGGTTCCTTGTGGCGGCCACGACCGTCCGCCGACTATTTGTTCATCTAAATCGGACGAACGCACGATCGGAAGGTCAGAAAACCATGGCCGATCGTGCATCCCTCTATGGAACGCACACTTGGTCGTGGTTACTGTTGACGAGGCTGTCTTTGCCGCGTCCAACAGTCCTTCCTCCTGACAAACCTGGAGAAAGCCTTGAACGGCGGTCAGGAGGAGAAGTTGTATGGTGTGTACCAGCCTTAAAATTTAAAATAATTTGCTTATGGTGGCCCTAGATGCTACAATCCAATCATACAATTAGCGGTCGTACGTTTGGATTGCGGTCGGGCCCAAATGTTTTCAACTGTCCCGATGGGGAAGTTATCATCTTTCAATGATCATCCCACGATCCAATAATTGTACGATATCGGGATGTCTTGATTACTGTTTGCACTAGCACAGATATTATGATAGAATATGGGGCCCAGGAATGTGCATTGATCATCTTTTCTTGATATTGCAATAGACTCCTTTTTGTTCTCCTAAATTAGTACCGGAGAGGTGGTGGAGGTCAATTTGCAGTGGGAAGTGTGCGTTAAAACACAATTAATGTTGTTAATCATTTTGGTCAATCAAAAAAAATGAATGATTTAAAGCATATTAACGAGAAGGATTCTACCATTCAATCAAATGTAAACTCGATTGGTGTGTGGCTATCTTGACTTCAAACTTATTGCTTATCATTGCCCAGGGCAGCAAAACATAGCAACCAGGAATGCAAGAAATTCCAAATAAAAAATTTGAATCTTCCGTTCTGGTTTTTAGACCGAACGGCTCTGTAGATAAAAAAGTTTTTTTCATTCATTTGAGCAGATAGAAAGGCAAATGATTGAAACATACAATAAAATAATTAGGTCTGTAAGTTATCCATCATGAGGCCCTGCGTCCGTGAGGAGGAAACTATAGGTTACCCACAAATAAAAGTTGTTGGTCTGTGGAGCTTGTGATCTTCTGATATCTGTAGAACAAGTAAGTTCCCTACTAGTTCCCTATGGAATGTGCTATCCGTGCTGGCGTGTCCTTTCTGAAAAGTTCTGTGGAGTTTCCTTGTCGCACATGCAGGTAAATCAGGGGGTCCTAATCCCAGACACGCACCCAGACACAGAGACAATGAAGATAGATGGATGGCAGCTAAACCCACATCTTACACAGGATGCATGCCTCTCTGACACCTGCACATAATTCCCAAAAAAGGAACTGCTAGAAACTACACGCAATGGTAATAAGTACTAACACCCCCTACCTGGGAAAGCCAAGAAAGTCCCTATAATAGTCATAGTTGCCAACATTTCTGGAAAATATCTGAGGGCACTTCAAGTGGCACACACACACTGAACATGAACATGACCAGTTTTAAAGACCATGTCCACCTTTAAGTTTTTACTTGTACAGCAGTTAAGGTATTAAGTGTGTGCCATCAGTTCCCCAGCTTGAGTGACAGTACGGAGGTTTGACTCCAAGGTTTCCTAGCAGTTCATTGGTAGCAGGAGCTAGACTTAATGTTGTACTATAACAGCAGCAGTGCGACAAAACTAAAGTTCTGCTGGGTTCACTGTGCAATTTCTCTATCTGCATGCCCTTTGCCCAATCTAGGGGCATATTGTAGGACAAAAAACAAGACTGGACAAAGTTAAAATGCAGGACTGTCGTGCAAAATCAGGGACTATTGGAAACTACAGTTGATTATGGCTCGTTGATATTATTGGATGATCATATCAATCAGTCTAAGGCCACTATAAGCCTCTGTATACAGTAGATGGCAGAAATTTACATTTTTATTGTTTCATATGTGTGTGGTATTGACCATATGACCAGAGGTTACAAAATAGCTACCTCGATTCCTCCAATAGCGACCCTCGATTCTTCCAATAGCGACCCTCTATTCCTTCCAATAGCGACCCTCTATCCTTCCAATAGCTACCTCTAATTATTCTAATAGCTACCCTCGATTCCTTCCAAAAGCGACCCTCTATTCCTTCCAATAGCTACCCTCTAATTATTCTAAAGCTACCCTCTATCATTCAAAGCTACCCCTATTCATTCCAATAGCTACACTCTATTCACTTCCAATAGCTACCCTCTATTCATTCCAATAGCTACCCTCCTATTCATTCCAATAGCTACCCTCTATTCATTCCAATAGCTAACCCTCTATTCATTCCATAGCAACCCTTATTCATTCTACTCGCTACCCTCTATTATTCCAATAGCTACCCTCTATTCCTTCCAATGCTACCCTTCATCCAATAGCTACCCTCTATTCCTTCCAATAGCTACCTCTATTCATTCTAATAGCTACCCTCTATTCCTTCCAATAGCTAACCTCTATTCCTTCCAATAGCCATCCTCTATTCATCTAATAGCTACCCTCATTTATTCCAATAGCGACCCTCTATTCCTTCAATAGCTACCCTCTATTCTTAATAGCTTACCTCTATTCATTCCAATACCTACCCTCTATTCCTTCCACTAGCGACCCTCTATTCCTTCCAATAGTGACCCTCTATTCCTTCCAATAGCGACCCTCTATTCCTTCCAATAGCTACCCTCTAATTATTCTAATAGTACCCTCTATTATTCAATAGCTACCTCTATTCATTCCAATAGCTACCCTATTCATTCAATAGCTACCTCTATTCATTCCAATAGTACCTCTATTCATTCCAATAGCTACCCTCTATTAATTCCAATAGCTACCCTCTATTCAATCCAATAGCTACCCTATATTCATTCAATAGCTACCTCTATTCATTCCAATAGCTACCCTCTATTCATTCTAATAGTTACCCTCTATTCATTCCAATTGCTACCCAATTATTCCATAGCTACCCTCTATTCATTCCAATAGCTTCCCTCTATTCATCCAGTAGCTACCCTCAATAAATTCCAATAGCTACCCTCTATTCATTCCAATAGCAACCCTCTATTCATTCTACTCGCTACCCTCTATTCATTCCAATAGCTACACTCTATTCCTTCCAATAGCGACCCTCTATTCCTTCCAATAGCGACCCTCTATTCCTTCCAATAGCTACCCTCTAATTATTCTTAATTAGCTACCTTATTCATTCTATAGCTACCTCTTCATTCCAATAGTACCCTCTATTCATTCCCATTGCACCCTCTAATATTCCAATAGCTACCCTCTATTCATTCCAATAGCTACCTTATTCATTCCAATAGTCTACTCTATTCATTCCAATAGCTACCCTTATTCATTCCAATAGCTACCCTCTATATTCATAGCTACTTCATTCCATAGCTACCCTCTATTCATTTCCAATAGCTACCCTCTATTCTTCTTATAGTTACCCTCTATTCATTCAATTGCTATCCTCTATATTCCAATAGCTACCTTCTCATTCCAATAGCTACCTCTATTCATTCCAATAGCTACCCTCTATTCACAATAGCTAACTCTATTCATTCCAATAGCTACCTTCAATAAATTCCAATAGCTACCCTCTATTCATTCCAATAGCAACCCTCTATTCATTCTACTCGCTACCCTCTATTATTCCAATAGCTACCCTCTATTCCTTCCAATAGCTATCCTCTATTCATTCTAATAGTACCCTCTATTTATTCCAATAGAGACCCCTTATTCCTTCCAATAGACCCTCTATTTATTCCAAAGAGACCTCTCTTCCTTCCAATAGCTACCCTCTATCCTTCCAATAGCTATCCTCTATTCATTCCAATACCTACCCTCTATCCTTCAATAGCATACTCTTTTCATTCTAATAGCTACCCTCTATTCATTCTAATAGCTACCCTTATTCATTCCAATAGCTACCCTATTCCTTCCAAAGCTACCCTCTATTCATTCCAATAGCACCCTCTATTCCTTCCAATAGCTACCCTATTCATTCAATAGCTACCCTCTATTCATTCCAATGCTACCCTTGGCTATTAATTAGTACAGTATGTAGTACAAAAAAGTCACTTGATTAACCCTCCCATTGCACAATCCCAAATTAAGCAACTTTACAAATATATTATACACCATACATTTTATCACTGACTATTAAAGATTCCTGTTCTGCTAAAAAGAAAACCAAGGTTATTTACCGCAATCACAAGTGAGCATTAATGAAAGTATCTCCGGATAAAAAGCTTTTGAACTCTTCCCATGCAAAATTGTTAAACCAGGTGTGCTGATTACAGACATGTGACCTTGAAACAGTATCTGTAGTCGTGTGTAGGGGTTTACTGAAATGTTTGTGTTCAGGAGTGTATGGATACAAAAGATGAGAATATATGATACTTTTTAGTTGCACTAAAATAGATGCTTAAGAATACTATTCAAGCAAAAAAAAGAATCACATTACTTTCTCGTTTTTTGTATGCACAAGTGTGTACAAGTGCTCTAATATGGCTGAAATCTAAGGTATATAAGTGGTATTAAATATGCTTGGGGTTAGCTATAGCATATTTCAAGTTTAGCATCTGTACAGGTACAGGTGATTACACACTGGAACAAGGCAGAGTACTAAATGGGGCCTGGGCAATAATGTAGAGATTCCAATTCTTTGGTCTCTTATAGTCTGCTATGAAAAGGGGGAAAATATCATTACCAAACAGTGATTTCGTTTTTGGAGCACTAAACTAATGGGTTCACACCAGGGTTGCCAGATTCTGCGTGCTGTAACTTGGAAGGAGACAGATGCGGGGGCGGAGCTGTGGTATGGTTTAGAGCAGGGCAGGTTAGGGGTGGGGAATAGACTATGGGTGTGGGGTTGGTTGAGAGGTGTGGTGGGTGAGGAGTGGGTTCTAGAATGGGATTTCAGCTTGTGGGACTCAGGACTTGTCCCTACAGTCGGGGAATCCTAGCCAAATTGGGACAACCCTGGTACACACAGTAGCATTCTTAAACAGATGACAGACTAAATTAGTACAGGGAGCGACTGTGACTGAAGGAAAGTTTTAGTCAGGAACAAGCATTCCCTGAAGTGAACATTTGCTGGCCTTGAGAAGATCTTTTCTGATAATGCAGAGGCATTGCTGTCATCAGGCAATGTGAAACATTTGCTCATGTGATGCCCCAGTGGTCCACTAGAAAGGCAGAGGTTAGTGCAGAGGATGTGGGGGTGTATGCGTGAGCGCACATGTACTCTCTCACCCCTGCTGTATTAAAGGGGAAGTTCAGTGCAAATACATGTACTTTTCAGAAAAAAGAGCAGTCTTTTTTCATCCCAATGACCTCAATCTGCCAATTCAGCATTTTGTCTGTGTATAAATAAATGCAACCAAAATACGACTTCCTGTTTGCAGGTCCCCTAGTAGAGACAGTTATGGTCTTGCCCTTGACCCAGTGCCTGGTTTATTCAGTTGTTCAGTAAGATCTGAGCATCCTGACCCATCCAACAGCCAATCAGTAGAAATAGCGTTAGGAACATTCCAAGGATGTAGATGCATCTGGGAAGAAGAAGGGCCGTTAGAACCTGAAATGGCAGCTCACAATGTTAACAGCAGGGAACAGCAAAATGTATGAAATCAACTGATTTTAAAAATGGGAGAGAAAATGTAGATAACTAAGAAGGATTACACACAACTAACAATTTAACAATATTGATAATTTCCACATAACTGTCCCTTAATTGCCACCTTTGTACTGAGTTCATGCTGCACTCTGCTCATTATGAGTATTATGGTCTGCTCTGCTATTATGGAGAGACTCTGTCGGTGTGGCAGTGCTGGTCACATCTTATTTACAACTATCTGTGTGAGCTGGGCATAGGATATCTATATTGTACCAGTCTGTGTGAGCTGGGAAAAAGGGCATCTTATATGTACCTGTCTGTGTGCGCTGGGCAATGAGGGCATCTTATATGCGCCTGGTTGTCCGACATCTGTGCGAGTTGGGCATGAGGGCATTTTTTATTGTACCTGTCTGTATGAGCTGGTCATGAGGACATCTATATGTAAATACTGTGTGCGCAGGGCAATAATATGTACCTAACAGTGTGGGCATTAGGGCATCTTATATTTTTTATGTACCTGTCTGTATGAGCTGGTCATGAGGACATCTATATGTATCATCTGTGTGAGCTGGGGCATGAGGGCATCTTATATGTACCTATCTGTGTGGTCTGGGCATCTTATATGCCACAGTCTGTGTGAGATGGGCATGAGGGCATCTTATAGGGGCTGGCAAATACTGGATACTGGAAAAGGCATATTAATATGGTTGGGCTAGCTTAGCTATCTAACCAAGAGCCCTACTAAAACAGTTCTACCTTGACATGGTGGCAGGCTTACAAACTTTGGCCAAAATCTTATTGTGTGGACAAATGTCTATTTGAGAAAAGTATTAACACCTCAGTGGTGTGAAGTTCAATGACCAGATGTTTTGCCATGCCATTCCAGGAAGCGCACACCCACCTATTCTGCTGGCATTTTGTACATAGGGGCAGCATTAAAAATTTGGCTTGGTGGCAAAAGCCCTAGAAACAGTCGGATAAACAAGCCAATCCCGCCATAACTGAAGAAATCGCCCCCCTTTACTGTTACAGTTGAGTAAAATAAATAAGTGCTTCTGCAGCAGTGACTGGTACCTACCTAGGTCACTGGGTTGCTATTTTATGTGCACAATATTGATAGATGGCTTTGAATGACAGATGTGTTATCATCTGCTGTATAGGTGTGGACAAGGGGTTATTGTAAAATAAAAGTAAAATAAGGGTTGAGGAAGTCTGGTTTTGGTGGTGTTAAGGGGCTGTTCCAGGTATAACTGGCAGCATCTGTATGGATCAGCACGGGGAAGGTCTCCTAAGATTTTCTCCAATCAATTTGACTTTCGAGATGGAAATGAAGTAGAACATTCAAAACTTGACAATCCACATGGTGATTAGGAGCAGAATGGAGAGTTAGCACCGCTTCAGCGCCCAGAATAGCAACTCTTACAAGAAAAATCACTAAACCAAGCACCAGAGCTTCAACACCATTACAGTGATGTTTGAATCTGAGATTCTTTCTGTTTAGATAAAGGTGCTCACAGTCATTACATTACTCGTCCTTTACCAAGTGCTATTATACAGTAGGTGGGTATCCATTGCTAATGTTTGCAACCAGTATCCAGGCAAGTGGCTAATAAAAGGGAAGCCCCTTAGCCTACACTTTTTCATAAAAGTTCTTATTGTTAAAAATGGTGCTAATTTTGCCCCAACCAACACGATGTTAGCTTTCAAATCTACTATTAAAGCAAGAAATCTTGTATGTATGTTGCTCACCACACAGCCACACCCCTATATGACTCTCCATAACGGCGACGCCCTCTGAAAGGGATGACGCCCATGAAGTCCAATTTTAACAATTAAAAGCCTGCACTACACTTGCAGAGTGTGATTCCCAATTCAGTAACTCAGAGTCCACTTCGTGACACACAAACAGTGTATGTATGGCTACAGAGAGTAGAGAGCTGCACACACCCGAACAACAACTTCTATAAAGGGGAACGGTGTCCACCTTCGTTTGCTCCTGGAGGTTTCAAATAATAAACCTGGAAAGTCTATGGGCCTCATTTACCCAGACAGCTGGGAAAATATATGGAGTTAAAGTCACGCTAACCGGTTTGCTACCGGTTAGCGCGACTTTAGCTCCATATTAGCGTTGGATGTTCAGGTTACGCAAAAATCCACCCGCGCATCCGATGCTTGTAATTTAATGTCACGTTTGTGCTTGTTTTAGCGCAGCAGATCTCGCAGTGGTAAATCCCTCCGGGATTTACCCACATTTGCAAACGCGGTATTAAATCGAAAACAGGACTTTACCAAGAGCGAGTAGGGCTCTGGGTAAATGAGCTGTATATTACTTGGTGATATGAATGACATTTATATCAAATATAAACAACTGGAAAGACTATGTTACTATTGGTGATATGAATCACATTTATATACAAAATAAACCTGGAAAGACTTGTTACTATTAGTGATATGAATCACATCTATATACAAATATAAACCCTGGAAAGATTATGTTACTCTTGGTGATATGAATCACATTTATATACAAATATAAACCCTGGAAAGACTAGTTACTATGGTGATATGAATCACAATTATATACAAATATAACCCTGAAAGACCATGTTACTATTAGTGATATGAATCACATTTAATACAAATATAAACCCTGGAAAGATTATGTTACTCTTGGTGATATGAACCACATTTATATACAAATATAAAACCTGGAAAGATTATGTTACTTTGGTGATATGAATCACATTTATATACAATATAAACCCTGGAAAGATTAGTTACTCTGGTGATATGAATCACATTTATATACAAATATAAACCCTGAAAGACTATGTTACTATTGGTGATATGAACCACATTTATATGCAAAAATAAACCCTGGAAAGACTATGTTACTATTGGTGATATGAATCACATTTAATACAAATATAAACCTGGAAAGACTATGTTACTATTAGTGATATGAATCACATTTATATACAAAATATAACCCTGGAAAGATTATGTTACTCTTGGTGATATGAACCACATTAAATACAAATATAAACCCTGGAAAGTTATGTTACTCTTGGTGATATGAATCACATTATATACAATATAAACCTGGAAAGACTTGTTACTATTGGTGTATGAACCACATTTATATGCAAATAAAACCCTGGAAAGACTATGTTACTATTGGTGATATGAATCCACTTATATGCAAATATAAACCCTGGAAAGACTATGTTACTATTGGTGGTATGAATCACATTTATATACAATATAAACCCTGGAAAGACTATGTTACTATTGGTGATATGAATCACATTTATATACAAATATAAACCCTGGAAAGACTATGTTATATTGGTGATATGAATCACATTTATATGCAAATAAACCTGGAAAGACTATGTTACCATTGGTGAATGAATCACATTTATATGCAAATATAAACCCTGGAAAGACTATGTTACTATTGGTGATATGAACGCATTTATATACAAATATAAACCCGGAAAGACTATGTTACTATTGTGATATGAATCACATTTATAGCAAATATAAACCCTGGAATGATTATGTTACCTGGTGATATGAACACATTTATATACAAAATAAACCCTGGAAGATTGTTACTCTTGGTGATATGAACCACATTTATATACAAATAAACCCTGGAAAGATTATGTTACTCTTGGTGATATGAATCCACATTTATAACAAATATAAACCCTGGAAAGATTATGTATATCTTGGTGATATGAATCACATTTATATACAATATAAACCCTGAAAGACTAGTTACTATTGGTGATAGACCACATTTATATGCAAAATAAACCCTGAAAGACTATGTTACTATTGGTGATATGAATCACATTATATGCAAATAAAACCCTGGAAAGACTTGTTACTATTGGTGATATGAATCCATTTATATCAAATATAAACCCTGGAAAGACTATGTTACTATTGGTGATATGAATCACATTATATAACAAATATAAACCCTGGAAAGACTATGTTACTATGTGATATGAATCACATTTTATACAAATATAAACCCTGGAAAGATTATGTTACTCTTGGTGATATGAACCACATTATATACAAATATAAACCCTGGAAAGATTAGTTACTCTTGGTGATATGAATCACATTTATATACAATATAAACCCTGGAAACACTATGTTACTATTGGTGATATGAATCACATTATATACAAATATAAACCCTGGAAAGACTATGTTACTATTGTGATTGAATCACATTTATATACAAATATAAACCCTGGAAAGATTATGTTACTCTTGGTGATATGAACCACATTTATATACAAATATAAACCCTGGAAAGATTATGTTACTCTTGGTGATATGAATCACATTTATATACAAATATAAATCCTGAAAGACTATGTTACTATTGGTGATATGAACCAATTATAGCAAATATAAACCCTGGAAAGACTATGTTACTATTGGTGATATGAATCACATTTATATACAAATAAAAACCTGAAAGACTATGTTACTATTGGTGATATGACCACATTTATATGCAAATATAAACCCTGGAAAGACTATGTTACTATTGGTGATATGAATCACATTTATATGCAAATATAAACCCTGGAAAGACTATGTTACCATGGTGATATGAACCACATTTATATGCAATATAAAACCCTGGAAAGACTATGTTACTATTGGTGATATGAACGACATTTATATACAAATATAAACCTGGAAAGGCTATTTTACTATAGTGATATGAACACATTTATATGCAAATATAAACTCTGGAATGATTAGTTACTCTTGGTGATATGAACCACATTATATGCAAATATAAAACCCTGGAAAGATTATGTTACTCTGGTGATATGAACCACATTTATATACAAATATAAAACCTGGAAAGATTAGTTTACTATTGGTGATATGAATCACATTTATATACAAAATAAACCCCGAAAGACTATGTTACTATTGGTGATATGAACCACATTTATATGCAAATATAAACCCTGGAAAGACTATGTTACTATTGGTGATATGAATCACATTTATATGCAAATATAAACCCTGGAAAGACTATGTTACTATGGTGATATGAATACATTTATACAATATAAACCCTGGAAAGATTATGTTACTATTGGTGATATGAATCACATTTATATACCATTAAACCCTGGAAAGACTATGTTACTATTGGTGATATGAACCACATCTTTATTGCAAATATAAACTCTGAAAAGACATATTACTATTGGGGATATGAACCACATCTATATACAAATATAAACCCTGGAAAGATTATGTTACTCTGGTGATATGAATCAATTATATACAAATATAAACCTGGAAAGACTATGTATATTGGTGATATGAACCACATCTTTATGCAAATATAAACCCTGGAAAGACTATGTTACTAATGGTGATATGAACCACATCTATATACAAATATAAACCCTGGGGAAGATATGTTACTCTGGTGATATGAATCACATTTATATACAAATATAAACCCTGAAAGACTATGTTACTATTGGTGATATGAACACATTTATATGCAATATATAAACCCTGGAAAGACTATGTTACTATTGGTGAATGAATCACATTTATTGCAAATATAAACCCTGGAAAGACTATGTATCCATTGGTGATATGATCACATTTATATGCAAATATAAACCCTGGAAAGACTATGTATATTGGTGATATGAATACATTATATTACAAAATATAAACCCTGGAAAGACTATGTTACTATTGGTGATAGAATCACATTTCAATAGTAACATAGTCTTTCCAGGGTTTATATTTGCATATAAATGTGGTTCATATCACCAATAGTAACATAGTCTTTCAGGGTTTATATTTGTATATAAATGTGATTCATATCACCAAGTTACTTATTGGTGATATGAACCATACATTTAATGCAAATATAAACCCTGGAAAGACTATGTTACTATTGGTGATATGACTCACATTATATACAAATATAACCCTGGAAAACTATGTTACTATTGGTGAATGAATCACATTTATATACAAATATAAACCCTGGAAAGACTATGTTACTATTAGTGATATGAATCACATTTATATAAAATATAACCCTGGAAAGATATTTTACTCTTGGTGATATGACCACATTTATATACAAATATAAACCCTGGAAAGATTATGTTACTCTGGGTGATATGAATCACATTTATATACAATATAAACCCTGGAAACACTATGTTCTATTGGTGATAGGAATCACATTTTATACAAATATAAACCTCTGGAAAACTATGTTACTATTAGTGATGAATCACATTTATATACAAATATAACCCTGGAAAGATTATGTTACTCTTGGTGATATGAACCACATTTATATACATATAACCCCTGGAAGATTATGTTACTCTTGGTGATATGAATCACATTTATATACAAATATAAACCTGAAAGACTATGTTACTATTGGTGATATGAACACATTTATATGCAAATATAACCCTGGAAAGACTATGTTACTATTGGTGATATGAATCACATTTATATACAAATAAAACCCTGGAAAGACTATGTTACTATTGGTTGATATGAACACATTTATATGCAAATATAAACCCTGGAAAGACTATGTTACTATTGGTGATATGAATCACATTTATATGCAAATATAACCCTGGAAAGACTATGTTACCATTGGTGATATGAACACATTTTATGCAAATATAAACCCTGGAAAGACTATGTTACTTTGGTGATATGAACGACATTTATATACAAATTAAACCCTGGAAGGCTATTTTACTATAGTGATATGAATCAATTTAATGCAAATATAAACTCGATGATAATGTTATACTCTGGTGATATGAACCACATTTATTGCAAATATAAACCCTGGAAGATTATGTTACTCTTGGTGATATGAACCACATTTATATACAATATAAACCCTGGAAAGATTATGTTACTATTGGTGATATGAATCACATTTTATACAAAAATAACCCCGAAGACTATGTTACTATTGGTGATATGAACCACATTTATATGCAAATAAAACCCTGGAAAGACTATGTTACTATTGGTGATATGAATCACATTTATATGCAAATATAACCCTGGAAAGACTATGTTACTATTGTGATATGAATCACATTTATATACAATATAAACCCTGGAAAGATTGTTACTATTGGTGATATGAATCACATTTATATACAATATAACCCTGAAAGACTATGTTATATTGGTGATATGAACCACATCTTTAATGCAATATAAACTCTGAAAAGACTATATTACTATTGGTGATAGGAACCACATCTATAACAAATAAACCCTGGAAAGATTATGTTTACTCTTGGTGATATGAATCACATTTATATACAAATATAAACCCTGGAAAGACTATTGTTCTATTGGTGATATGAACCACATCTTTATGCAAATATAACCCTGGAAAGACTATGTACTAATGGTGATATGAACCACATCTATATACAAATATAAACCCTGGAAAGATTATGTTACTCTTGGTGATATGAATCACATTTATATACAAATATAAACCCTGAAAGACTATGTTACTATTGGTGATATACCACATTTATATGCAAATATAAACCCTGGAAAGACTATGTTACTATTGGTGATATGAATCACATTTATATGCAAATATAACCCTGGAAAGACTATGTTCCATTGGTGATATGAACACATTTATATGCAAATATAAACCCTGGAAAGATTATGTTACTATTGTGATATGAATCACATTTATATACAAATATAACCCTGAAAGACTATGTTACTATTGGTGATATGAATCACATTTATATGCAAATATAAACCCTGGAAAGACTATGTTACATTGGTGATATGAATCACATTTATATGCAAATATAACCCTGGAAAGACTATGTTACTATTGGTGATTTGAATCACATTTATATGCAAATTAACCTTGGAAATATTATGTTACTATTGGTGATATGAATCATATTTATATACAAATATAAACCCTGAAAGATTATGTGACTATTGGTGATATGAATCCAATTTATATACAAATATAAACCCTGAAAGACTATGTTACTATTGGTGATGTGAACCACATTTATATGCAAATATAAACCCTGGAAAGACTGTTACTATTGGTGATGAATCACATTTATATGCAAATATAAACCCTGGAAAGACATGTTACTATTGGTGATATGAATCAATATTTATATACAATATAAACCCTGGAAAGATTATGTTACTATTGGGATCTGAATCCATTTATATACAAATATAAACCCTGGAAAGACTATGTTACTATTGGTGATATGAACACATCTATATGCAAATATAAACCCTGGAAAGACTATGTTACTATTGGTGATATGAACACACATCTATATGCAAATATAAACCCTGGAAAGACTATGTACTATGGTGATATGAACCACATCTATATGCAAATATAACCCTGGAAAGACTATTTTTACTATTGGTGATATGAACCACATTTATATGCAAATATAAACCCTGGAAAGACTATGTTACTATTGGTGATATGAATCCATTTATATGCAAATAAACCCTGGAATGACTATGTTACTATGGTGATATGAACCACATTTATACAAATATAAACCCTGGAAAGACTATGTTACTTGGTGATATAATGACATTTTATATAAAATATAAATCCTGGAAAGACTATGTTACTATTAGTGATAGGAATCACATTTATACAAATATAAACCCTGGAAATATTATGTTACTCTTGGTGATATGAACCACATTATATACAAATATAAACCCTGGAAAGTATGTTACTATTGGTGATATGATCACATTTATATACAAATATAAACCCTGAAAGACTTTGTTACCATTGTGATATGAACCACATTTATATCACAAATATAAACCCTGGAAAACTATGTTACCATTGGTGATATGAATCCCATTTATATACAAATATAAACCCTGGAAAGACTATGTTACCATTGGTGATATGAATCACATTTATATACAAATATAACCCTGGAAAGACTATGTTACCATTGGTGTATGAATCACATTTTATACAATATAAACCCTGGAAGAATATGTTACCATGGTGATATGAACCACATTTATAACAAATATAAACCCTGGAAAGACTATGTTACTATTGGTGATATGAATCACATTTATATACAAATATAAACCTGGAAAGACTATGTTACCATTGGTGATATGAACCACATTTATATACAAATATAAACCCTGGAAAGACTATGTTACCATTGGTGATATGAACCCATTTATATCAAATATAAACCCTGGAAAGACTATGTTACCATTGGTGATATGAATCACATTTATATACAAATATAAACCCTGGAAAGACTATGTTACCATTGGTGATATGAACCACATTTATTACAAATATAAACCCTGGAAAGACTATGTTACTATTGGTGATATGAATCACATTTTATACAAATATAAACTCTGGAAAGACTATGTTACCATTGGTGATATGAACCACATTTATTCAAATATAAACCCTGGAAAGCTATGTTACATTGGTGATATGAATGACATTTATACCAATATAAACCCTGGAAAGACATGTTACCATTGGTGATATGAATCACATTTATATACAATATAACCCTGGAAACTAGTTACCATTGGTGATATAATCACATTTATATCAAATATAAACCCTGGAAAGACTATGTTACTATTGGTGATATGAATCACATTTATATACAAATATAAACTCTGGAAGACTATATTACCATTGGTGATATGAATCACATTATATACAAATATAAACCCTGGAAAGACTATGTTACCATTGTGATATGAACCACATTATATACAAATATAAACCCTGGAAAGACTATGTTACCATTGGTGATATGAACCACATTTATATTCAAATATAACCCTGGAAAGACTATGTTACCATTGGTGATAGAATCCATTTATATACAAATATAAACCCTGGAAGACTATGTTACCATTGGTGATATGAACCACATTCATATTCAAATATAAACCGGAAAGACTATGTTACCTTGGTGATATGAATCCCATTTATATACAAATTAAACCCTGAAAGACTATGTTACCATTGGTGATATGAACCACATTTATATACAAATATAAACCCTGGAAAGACTATGTTACTATGGTGAAATGAATCACATTTGTCGGTATTGTTATGCTAAGAATTTAAAGCAGAGCCTCCTGGAATGTGACCACGCCCCAGATTTGCTGTCACGGCCCACCCCCAAACATCACAGTGATGCTCATACCCAACCATCAAGGCCACACCCCCAAAGATAACAGCCATGCATTGCAACCATGCCCCCAATGTAGTGACCACGCTACAGAATATTGTGGTCCCCCCCCAAACATTATGGTCTGCCCCCATACATGGCCCCAACCCTAACATTCCAGGTCGTTCCCGAATCACAACACACATGCCAAACAATCCTGTCCATGCCCCAAACATCACGGTACACCCCCAAACACCACACCCTGCCCCTAAATGGCACAGCCACATCCATGCTGAAACAGCATGGCCATGCCCCCAAATATCGCGACCACCAAATGTCACATCCAACCGACACAACAAAACATCACAGACACAACCCAAATGTCCACACCCTAGAATGCCGTGCCCCCACCCACTGCAACATCGCAGACATGCCCCACCCACCTATTCAAATCAGGACGGTTGGGGGGTATGAACTACACAGGAATTACCTGCATTACCTAGACTTAAAACACAGACACACACATGCCCACATGTCACACACTTCACAGACAGTTTACACTAATAGAACAAAGATATCATGGCACTTTCAATTTGGACCAGAAGTAACTTTATGATTGGGATCTAATATCAATATAAAGTGGTCCTTGAGCAAGGATAAAGTGTTAAAGTGCAAACAAGGTGACATACTGCTAACTAATGTGCAACAAATTGATCAAGCTTAATAAAAACACCAACGCTCAGACAGCGCAACAGAATAAGCCCGGCTTTAACAACAAAGAGCACGTTGCATGCTTCAGAGACACTGACGCCTGTCAGTCACTCAAGTGCTGCGATATTCAGTTGCAATCAAACATTTTCTCAAACATCAAATTCCATGTTGCCTGTTTATGAGTAGGTTCCACCTCAACATTTGTATATTTACGTGGAAAAAACTGATAACGTTGTACATAAGGGTTTGCACATAAACATATGTGCTATACGTCCCTCAAGCAATGTCACCTCTCAACCCATAACTATTAATACATGATGTACATTACAACTGTGCACTTTTTTTCCCACCTGTCTCTCCATCTAAGCCAAACACACACCTGCATGTAATAAATACCATACCCACTTGTGTACACGGGCAACGCCGGGTACAACTCTGCTTGTGTTAAATAAGATCTGATTGGTGAGGCAAAATTAGCACCATTTTTAACGATTAGAATCTTTCATTGAATCTCCCTGTAAGTTTACTGTGCACACCACTGTGTATGTTGCAGAAAAACACCACAAACTGCAGCTGCTATAAAGACAGGAAGCAGACATCAGCCATCAAGTGACCATTCCCTGTAAAAATTACATAAAGGTATTTGAGCCCCCAAGGTTTGTGCCCCCATTATCATATGACATGCCCACATCAGTGCACAGTAAAGGGTTTTGTTCTCCTACTAGCACATTTCTCTTTAAAAAATATCTTTAGCCTTATTCAATTCAACCTGATTTTAAAACAACAGACTACTAATCCAAGGGTAAGACTACCCCACACTAAATATGGAGACAAGAAAATGACCTGCGATTGCATATGTGTACGGCCTTTATCATCCAACATCAGACTATATCAGAGCAATACAAAACCCAAGTAACCTATGCACATAGGGTAATATACACCACACGCAGGTGCAGTCACTTCCAAGGACCCCCCAGAGTCCAGTAGTCCAATATAGCAAAAGTAAATCGGGAGCGACGCACACCTGCAAATCAATCCACTTTAATCACACGAGTGCACAACGTTTCGGGGCGGACCCCCAGAGCACCTGAGGAAGGGGCCCCGCCTCTGAAACGTGCGCTTGTGTGATGTTTATTTAAGTGGGTTGATTTGCAGTGTGTCGCTCCCGTATTTACATTTGCTATATCAAAGAACCACAGGGCATAAATGTCACAATCATGTTATGTTTCTTATTGTAGGCTGTGTTATATCAGTTTTCTTGAAATCTTACTGGTAGGCTGTGTATTTCATTTTCCTGAAATCTTATTGGTATCTGTGCTTTCAGTTCCTGAACTCTTTTGGTAGCTGTGTCTTTCAGTTTCCTGAAATCTTATGGTAGGCTGTGTATTTCAGTTTCCTGAAATCCTATGGTAGGCTGTTCTTTCAGTTTCCTGAAATCCTATTGTAGGCTTTTATAAGTGCTGCTTGTGTACACAGCATTGTACATTATAAAATACAGAGTATACAAACAAAGGGATAGTGCAAGCCATTATACAGATAGATACAGATAGATAAAATAAATGAAATACAATTTCATACATCAGTTAAGAATTATATATATATATCTATATATATTATATATATATATATATATATATATATATGTATAAATTATGTATAAATTGAAGTGCAGCAGGCCATGACACATTAGGATGATATCCCTGCCCCGAAGAGCTTACATCAAGTGGGAGGGATAACATACAGGTAGAAGTGGGGGTAAGTTTTCTGAAATTCTATTAGTAGGCTGTGTGTTTCAGCTAACAGTTTTAATATATATTTACATACTTACCTTGGCCTCCCTGCATCCAATGTTCAGAGAAGCATTTACAGTGTATTCAATATAAGTTGTTATCGTTTAAATGGTGCTAATTTTGCCCCAACCAATCAGATGTTAGCTTTCAAATGTTAAATAAGATCTGATAGGTTGGGGCAAATTAGCACCATTTTAAACGATAAGAACTTTTTTGAATCTCCCTGTATGTGTCTGTAATAGACAACTAGCTGGATCCCAGGATCCCACCTAATTAGTCGTAGTATCGTGCATGGCCTGGAAACGCGAGCTGCACATTTATCCTAATGAGACAGGGATCCCTGTGACATCACAGCTATTGCAGCAACTTGATGGATTCACCAACACATCAACAGGCAAACGTAAGTATTGTATATTAAATAATTAAAAACAAAAAAAGTCACTTTAGTTTTCCTTAATGGAGATAATGTTTTTCCATTCACAAACTTGAAAGGTCTATTTGGGCGCGCTGCAGCTTCACCTAAAGGATACTGTTGGAAGCATATTTCACAGCCTGTGACTGTAATGTGTACTTGTTTATGTGTATGCATAGACAACTGATACAGTATATGAGCATTGTATACGTGTTGTATCCATATTCATTGTATATGGATATTTTTTACTTGTGCACAACAAATACAAGATTCCACTGCTCTGCACATAAAATGCGACGTGCTTCTGTGGTTCTGTTTTTCTGCGCACTTATTCTCCCATTTCCAATAATGGAAATCCACACCTAAATGGTGATCGCATGTGTTGGGAGAAGAGCATAGTGGGGCATGGAAATGACTCGCCCATAAGATTTCATTGGGCAGGATCGGGCACCAATGATCGGTATCTGACCACGTACATGTGTGGCAACTCGCATCAGTAGCATTCATCGATCCGACATGAATATCACTAATGATGCCAACAGAGCTGCCACACACATATATGATTCTCAGGTGAAAAATATTACCAGAGTCATACATGTGTATAATATTGTTATTATAGTCCACTATTGTCAACACAAGCAGTCACACAGCGGCAGTGCAGTGCAGTGCTGTACAGCATGACAATAGCCCGGCGTTGGCACACACAACATTCCCTTTGAGCATATAGTGGTATTGTGCACCCAGAGAGTATGTGACATGGGATGGAAAATAAATGTAATGTGACGTGTGTAGACTGTGTGACACACACAGTAAGGTCCACAATGCATCTGTCACGCTGGTTAGTTCAAAGGATGGATCTGTCACAGCCCAGCGATTCCCAGGTTTGCAGTGTGTTTGTTATTGTTGTTTTACACACTGGATACTTCTGAATTCACACCCTCTGTTCCTGTACTATTACTGAAACAGATAAAGAACATATGGAATGTACAGTTTCCGACTGTATCACAATTAGAAGTCCAGTTGTTCTAAAAATGGAACAAATAACTGGGGTCTTTGCCTTCCCAATTCAGGGAATCACTGCACTCCTCCTAATGTGTAATTCGGTGTGTTATGAAACCTCTCTTTTATATAATATATGGCCACCTAGGGAAATGTGGTGCTCAGTTGTGGTGTGTGCAGCCCCTGTCTAGTCAATATGGACTGCCAGACTAGTACATCCCCAATGCTATTTCTATCGGGCATGTCTATGCTCATTGTGCATTTTCATTTATTTACTGTGAAGAATTTGACTATTTGTATACCACAAATCAATGTCATGTACACACGTTACATGTTCCAGTGTAGTGAAGTGTCCCCTGTCCCCCGATCTTTCTGTTGCCGCTGGCTGTGTTTAGGGCGGGGTCATTGTGTTTGTTTGTTACCTGCATCCATGTACACCTAGCATTGTCACTGTCAGATAAAACAGGAGGTGGGGGAGGGAGTTTTCTTCCTAAACTTACTTGACAGGCATTTGAAGTTAACGTTGCACTTTCCTGTAATGTTACCCTAACTCTAATCACTTAAACCTCTCTTATCCCAACAATCTGCAGCATTAAGGTGAAGACCTGAATATGACGCCCAGAGCACGGGAACAATTAGCTGAAAGTTGCTGATAAAACGAACAGTACAGGTTGGAATCAGAAGCACAATTAAAGGAACACTCCACTGATTATAATTTTTTGGAACAATTCTCAGGCAGGTAGGAGTCACTACTCCACACCCCGTTCTAGTGTCTAAATCACAAACTAATATTTATACAATGGTTTCTTTTGTAGTGTTTTAGTTAGGGAATATCCAGTATTTACCCTCTATTTGTTTTGGACCACACTCCCCTCTTATGGCCATGGAATAGGGACCGGAAGTAATTGCCTGATTTTTTGCCATAGTGATAATCTATCACATCTCCTTCACTTTACTCATTTATTAGCGTTTTATTTAGGGTAAAGCTAAAGGTTTAAAATAAAAGGTATACGCAAAGACTCTAATTAGCATTTGTTATATGAAAACAAGCAGAGTATGAACATGTTCTTGCTGGATGTTACAATACATATAGAGTATATCTGCTTCTTTACAGTACGTTGTGGTGTATTTTGCAGGTATTTTTCCTTGTATCCACACGACAGTAAACACTGTAAATCCACATTCCCCCAAGGAAATTTTTTAGGATAGAAGTGAAAATTGTGATATGACCTTAACGTTGTACATATTCCCACTACACCTGGATATCTTTGAGCAAAAAGAAATTAAGCCTGTCTCAACCTGCAACCTACTTATAACACATACCAGCTATGACTGATCCTTTCCGGCCTCTCCTGCACACGATTAACCTACATGAATCACTTCACTGGCCCCAAAACACTTAAAATGTTATCCAGAGATTAAACAAATATCCAGATGACCTCCAGCCTATTACATATTATACCCTGCACAGGTACCTGAAGCATCAAAACTAGAGTTGGCTGAACTTCCTAAAGTTTCCCCACAATCGTGCAATTATCGGACATCTCCATTGATTTTTTGTTACATTCGAGGGTTTCACACCATTCCAGGGTTACCGATCAAAAAATTTGAGGGTTATGGCTGAATGCTTAATTCGAGGGTTACCACCAAATGCTACTTTCAAGGGTTTTGCCAAACACTACATTCAAAGGTTATCGCCGAAACACTATATTTCAGGTTAGAGCCAAAACACTACATTTGGGGGTTATGGGCGAAACACTACATTCAAGAGTTATCGCCGAAACACTACATTTGAGGGTTAGAGCCAAACACTACATTTGGGGGTTATGGGCGAAACACTACATTCAAGAGTTATCGCCGAAACACTACATTTGAGGGTTAGTGCCAAACACTATATTCGAGGGTTAGCGCCAAAACACTATATTCGAGGGTTAGCACCGAAACACTACATTCGAGGGTTTATCAAGAAACAATACATTCGAGGGTTATCACAGAAACACTACTTCGAGGGTTATCACAGAACATACATTTGAGGGTTATCACAGAAAACCTACATTCGAGGGTTATCACAGAAACACTACATTTGAGGGTTATCACAGAAACACTACATCGAGGGTTATCACAGAAACACTACATTCGAGGGTTATCACAGAAAACCCTACATTCGAGGGTTATCCAGAAACTACATTTGAGGGTTTCACAATACAGACAGAAACAATACATTCGAGGGTTATCACAGAAACAATACATTCGAGGGTTATCACAAGAAACAATACATTCGAGGGTTATCACAGAAACACTACATTCGAGGGTATCACAGAAACACTACATCGGGTTATCACAGAAACACTACATTCGAGGGTTATCACAAACACTACATTCAGGGTTATCACAGAAACACTACATTCGAGGGTTTATCACAGAAACACTACATTCGAGGGTTATCACAGAAACACTACTTCGAGGGTTTATCACACGAAACACTACATTCGAGGGTTATCACAAAAACACTACATTCGAGGGTTATCACGAAACACTACATTCGAGGGTTATCACAGAAACACTACATTCGAGGGTTATCACAGAAACAATACATTCGAGGGTTATCACAGAAACACTACATTCGAGGGGTTATCACAGAAACACTACATTCGAGGGTTATCACAGAAACACTACATTCGGGGTTATCACAGAACATACATCGAGGGTTTTACAGAAACACTACATTCGAGGTTTATCACAGAAACTACAACATTCGGGGTTATCACAGAAACAATACATTCGAGGGTTATCCAACAGAAACACTACATTCGAGGGTTATCACAGAAACAATACATTCGAGGGTTATCACAGAAACACTACATTTGAGGGTTATCACATAAACACTACTTCGGGGTTATCACAGAAACACTATTATTTCGAGGGTTATCACAGAACACCTACCATTCGAGGGTTATCACAGAAACACTACATTTGAGGGTTATCACAGAAACACTACATTCAAGGGTTATACAGAAATACTACATCGCGGCGGTATCACATCAGAAACACTACATTCAAGGGTTATCACAGAAAACTACATTCGGCGGTAATCACAGAAACACACATTCAAGGGTTATCACAGAAATACTACATTTGGCGGTAATCACAGAAAACACTACATTCAGGGTTTCACAGAAATACTACATTCGGCGGTAATCACAGAAACACTACATCAATCAAGGGTTATCACAGAAACACTACATTCAAGGGTTATCACAGAAATACTACATTTGGCGGTAATCACAGAAACACTACATTCAAGGGTTATCACAGAAATACTACATTCGGCGGTGTAATCACAGAAACAGTACATTCTGGGGTTAGTTGAACACTATATTCGAGGGTTATCACAGGAAACACTACATTCGAGGGTTATCACAGAAATACTACATTCCTGGGTTATGGATGAAATCTGGGGTTAGTGAACAGTATATTTGAGGGTTATCGATTGAAATGATTGAATTTTCACTAATTATTAAAAAATGTATGAGTTACAAAAACAAAAGTTCGTAGTTTGGGAAGTTCTAAAAAGTCTGAGTTCAGGTCAAACTTGGGTTCGAGTTCTAGCCCAACAACTCTAAGACTTGGCAGTTGAAGTCCTACTGCGGTCAACCAGTAACTTATTTTGCTGTATATAGTCTTATAATAGAGTTGCATTTTCCATTAAGCACCATTAAAATCTGTTTTCTTTTTTAACTATACCATTTAAAGGGCAAGAAGTCCAGCCCCAAAATGAAAACTTACATACAGGTAAATACCCCCCCAAAACCCTAAACGGTAATAGTTTGAAATGTGAAATATATAGTCTAACCTGAAATCCTGCACAATCCTGTTTCCCCTGTTTTTGCTTCCTGGTTCTTCCGTTAGCAGCTGTCAGTTATGGATTTGAACAGTTGACATCACACAGCCATGACTGAATGTTAATCCCTGTCTGCCTCTTCTGAGCATGCCCAGGCTCAGTAATGGCTCAGTACAGGTTTTCTAAATGGCTCAGTTTCCATGAGTTTAAAGGTATTATTTCAGCAAAACTGACTTTTTTTCTGTTTTCTACTTGTCAGTTAAAAATTAATAAATAAAAAACCTGCATTGTTCATGCATGGAGATATCATCTCTGGTGTGTAAGGCTGTGTTTGCATGGTCCGATATTTTGGGCTGATAGACCATCTTGACCAAAAATTTGGTTGATCGATCCAAAATATCAGAGGTAATTTCTGGGTACGAAAGCCAATGTGACCATTAGATTGGACAGTGCAGTTAAAATTCATCTGATTGTGGTTATGACCACTCGATCAATCATGATGAAATGTCTGTTTGCAGCCAATGATAACTTGGCTCAGCTGACCAGTCAAAAGTGTTGACGGTCAGTCAGGTTAAACTATTGGTCCATTGTTTAGGGGTCATAGGAAGCCTATCACAAGTAGGTTGTCTGAAAGCTGGTAGCATGTGCAGGGTCAATACTAACCAGGTATTATAGCCAATATCCATAAATGGATGCCTTATTATCTCAGGAAGACCTTAATTTCCTTTATGATAATATTTGTCCGCAAATGCTACTGATCTTAACACGCCTAGCAATGCAGCATGCTAGGTAACACACAGACGAATGGTTTAAAAAAAACAGGAATGCTTGCCACATATCAGTTTTTTTCCAACTTTAAATCCTTCCCAATATAACGTATATCCATAAGTTTACAAGGTAATGTTTAGTATTGCTGCGATATGTCAAACTGTGACCAGTTTATAATCATTTAATGGTTAACCTGTCAGAACAAAGTCTCTCTGAGATGTTTAAACTGCAGATGGAATTCATCTCAGTCTGTCACCAGCGATTAGCATGACTAATAAACACATGCAATGCATTTGATGGTAGATAACCAATTGGCCTAAATTGGCCTCTAAATATTGATTGCCCCAAAGACCTCAGACTCCCTTTCATCACACTGGGCAGGCCTATGTCTATCCATGCTTGCAGCTCAAGTCTTCCAGATAAAATAGTTTCAAATATTGATCCACATCCAGTCTGTAATTAATACAGCTTTAAAGATCCCCAAAAGGCTGGACATTCCTGTAATAAATACTAAAAGAAAAAACAAATAGCACACAAATTAATCTTCCCTGATCTGTTTGATGTATGGAGGACCTAGCAGTTTATTACCTCTTCTTGAGGGGTATATTAGATAGCGCACAATCTAACATAAAGTTGCACTTGCGGTCCAGCCCTACTCACTGCCTCAGTCCTTACTGGCCTACGGGAAATGGCAAAGTGTGCCTTCCAAGAGCCAGGCCCCAGGACAGAGGAGAAGGGGCTGGGCCAGACTAGACCTTCGAGCACAAATGTTAGATTGCTGGTGGCCTAATGTCCATTCTGTTTAAGGGGACATTAAAAGGCAGGTGGTAGTTTGGGGGGTTGATTGCCCTATACATTGGGATATTCACCCCTACACAATGTTCATCCACTAATACATTTACCTTGCTGTTCTGGAAGAAGATATTTACCCTGGACTCCACTGTCCTCGCAAATTTTCTGGGTGCTAGCACTCAGTCAAATACGTGCCTGTGATTTACAACTGCTGCATGAGCGGTCACTTACAGCTGTGTAAGCTCACACACAGAGAGACTTATGGACTTAAAGTAAATTTTTCTACCAGGAGTGTGGAAGAGAGAGGTAAGTATTGAGAAAGTGGGATTTTAGGAGTGAACGTGGAGTAGTTAAGTTTTTAGGGAAGTGAAGTGCCTTTAGGGTTAGTCTAAGACTGGGGAGACAACACAGATTTTTGGTCGATATTTCCAGCTATCCGCTAGTGGCGAATGGTTGGCCCTGACAAATAATTGTATCATGTGTATCACAGCCTTAGGAGTTGGTGTAAAAAATGGTGCAAAAGTGTGCCCTGCAACAACATCAGAAGTTATCTAACTACAGTAACCCAGTATAAAGGTTAACTGATTGGTTACTCAAATGAATAGCATGTGATAAAATTGTGTAGCTCTATTGCATCATGCATTAAAAAGTCTGGATTTGAAAATATGGTTTTTCAAATCTACACTATCAACCTATTATTACATTAGAACTAGAAATTTTAAACTGTGTTAAATAGAAATATAGTGTGAGATGACTTTTATTGATATGGTTCTAACTTTAGGACTCTGATCTCTATATTTTGTATAGAAGGTTTTTCTATTATCAGTTTATTACATAGTCTCCCAGTGACCAATCAGAACCCGGATTTAGGGACCATGTTTGATATGGGTCTGTTTTTTTCTCCTGTACTGAGCCTTTGTCTTCTCTTTAAGAGAAAGGTGAGTCCTTACAGGCATCAATCAGCTGGATTTAGCCTTTAGCACCTTCTTGTCCATGCACAGATTGTTCTATTTGGCGACACACCTCTGACAGTTTGTAGTTATTGTAGTGAGATTTTGTTCAGTTCCCATCCATCAATGTCAGACAATAAAGAAGAGTAGCTGCGCCCCTATCCTGTCTGACTAGAAGTTGCTTGTCTGATATCGTCGAGGTTCGACTTAACCTTAGGGGAATGTACAGGTAGCTTAGAACTGGG
>JAACNH010003237.1:0-16854 GCA_019447015.1 Hymenochirus boettgeri | reverse complement strand
CTGAGGGGTCCGGGGAGTTTACAGGGCCCCCCAGTGCTAGTTGCAAACCTTCACTGAGGTCCCAGGGGCCTCCCTTCTCCTATCGGCCAGGGCTGGGGCATCCTGGGCGGCTGCTGTTGGCCCCCAACTCCTTGGATGTCCTGATGAGCCCCCCGATTTTCATGGGCCGTTCCTTTCCTCCATCGTGTACGCTGGACCCCATGTTTAAAAGCCTGGCAGTTGAGCGAGCGAAGAGAAAAGGCATATGACACCTGGTATTCCACGTTGGTCTCCCATCCAGTACTGACCAGGACAAAGTCTCCCTCACCTCACCCTCCCCCGGATCTCTCCTGATGTCCTGATGAGCCACCAGATCTTCATGGGCCGTTCCTTTCCTCCATCAGTGTACACTGACCCCTGTTTAGAAGCCTGCCCTTGAGCGAAGCAGAGAAAAGGCATTTTGACACTTGTATTACCAAGTCTCTCCTCTACCCTCAGCAAAGAGGTTCTTAATTCCCCTCCAGCCATGGGGCCTAGATATAACCTCTGGGCTGATTTCAAAGCAGCCAGAGACTATCCCCACTTCCTGGGACTCTCAAGACAGGGTGTGCTCACCCACCAGCCAGGGGAGGGTCCTGGGGGCCTCCCTCTCCTCTCTGCCAGGGCTGGGTATACTGGGTTGCTGCTGTTGGCCCAAGCTCCTTGGAAGTCTGATGAGCCACCAGATCTCATGGGCCGGTTCTTTTCATATCAGTGTACCCTGGACCCCTGTTTTAGAAGCCTGCCAGTTGGGCGAAGCAGAAGAAAAGGCATTTGACACCGGTATTACCAAGTTGGTTCCCATCCAAGTACTGACCAGGCTGGAGCCTGCTTGGCTTCCGAGATCAGACAAGATCTGGTGCATTTAGGCTGGTGTGGCCGAGGGCCATAGGACATTCCCTCTAGGTGATTTTAAGGCAGACCAGAGACTTTCACCCACTCCCCGGTACTCTCAAGCCAGGGACGCGCTCACCACAGCCAGGGACAAAGTCCGGGAGTCTGCCTCGCTGCTGGGAGCACTCTGGGCAGCGTGTTAGCCCCCAACCCCCTGGATTTTTGTGGAGCCTCCCTCGCCTCACAGCCAGTGCTTGGGGCACCCTGGGTGGACGGGGCTAGATGCAAACCATCACTGGAAGTCCGGAACCTCTCGCCTGGTGGCTGGGGCTGAGTGCAAGTCCCCCATGAAAGTCTGACAGCTGGGAACACGTCAAGTCCCCATGAAAGACCTGGGGAGCCTCCTCGCATCACCCTCTCCCAGGGGACTCTCTAGCAAGGGCATGGTGCTCTCTACCCTCCAGCCAAAAGAGGCTCTAACTCCCCCTCCAGCCATGGGCCTGGAAGTCCAGTGAGCCTTGCTCGCCTTAAGGGCGGGGCTGGGGAACCCTGGGCGGCCGCAGTTAGCTGCAAGCAATGGAGATCAGGAAGGGGAGCCTCCCGCTCACCAACTAGCCAGTGGCATTGGTTGCTCCTCTACCATCCACCAAAGAGGGTTCTTACTCCCCTCCAGCCATGGGGCTTAGGGTCCCGGGGAGTTCCAGGCCCCCCAGGCTAGTTGCAAACCTTCACTGAAGGTCCCAGGGGGCCTCCCTCTCCTATCGGCCAGGGCTGGGGGCATCCTGGGCGGCTGCTGTTGCCCCCAACCTTTGGTGTCCTGATGAGCCCCCGATTTTCATGGGCCGTTCTTCCTCCATCAGTGTACGCTGGACCCATGTTTAAAAGCCTGCCAGTTGAGCGAAGCAGAAGAAAAGGCATATGACACCTGGTATTCCACGTTGGTCTCCCATCTAGTACTGACCCAGGACAAAGTCTCCCTCACTCACCTCTCCCGGGACTCTCCTGATGTCCTGATGAGCCAACCAGATCTTATGGGCCGTTCCTTCCTCCCATCGTGTACACTGAACCCCCTGTTTAGAAGCCTGCCAGTTGGGAAGCAGAAGAAAAGGCATTTGACACCTGGATTACCAAGTGGTCTCCTCTACCCTCCAGCCAAAGAGGTTCTTAATTCCCCTCCAGCCATGGGGGCCTAGATATTACCTCGGGCTGATTTCAAAGCAGCCAGAGACTATCCCCCACTTCCTGGGACTCTCAAGCCAGGGATGCTGCTCACCCACCAGCCAGGGGCAGGGTCCTGGGAGCCTCCCTCTCCTCTCTGCCAGGGCTGGGGTATCTGGGTTGCTGCTGTTGGCCCCAAGCTCCTTGGAAGTCCTGATGAGCACAAGATCTTCATGGGCCGTTCTTTTCCTCCATCAGTTACACTGGACCCCCTGTTAGAAGCCTGCCAGTTGGGCGAAGCAGAAGAAAAGGCATTTGACACCTGGTATTACCAAGTTGGTCTCCCATCCAAGTACTGACCAGGTGGAGCCTGCTTAGCTTCTGAGATCAGACAAGATCTGGTGCATTAGGCTGTGTGGGCCGAGGGCATAGGACATTCCTCTAGGCTGATTTTAAGGCAGCCAGAGACTTCTCCCCACTCCCGGTACTCTCAAGCCAGGGACGCCGCTCACAAACCAGCCAGGGACAAAGTCCCGTGGAGTCTGCCTCGCTGCTGGGAGCACTCTGGACAGCCGTGGTTAGCCCCCCAACCGCCTGGATTTCTTGTGGAGCTCCCTCGCCTCACAGCCAGTGCTTGGGGCACCCGGGTGGACGGGGCTAGATGCAAACCATCACTGGAAGTCCCGGGAAGCCTCCTCGCCTGGTGGCTGGGGCTGAGTGCAAGTCCCCCATGAAAGTCTGACAGCTGGGAACACGTCCAAGTCCCCATGGAAGTCCTGGGAGCCTCCCTGCATCACCCTCTCCCAGGACTCTCTAGCAAGGGGCATTGGTGCTGCTCTACCCTCAGCCAAAAGAGGCTCTAACTCCCCCCCAGCCATGGGGCTGGAAGTCCCAGTGAGCACTTGCTCGCCTTAGGGCGGGGCTGGGGCACCTGGGCGGCCGCAGTTAGCTGCAAGACCACCTGGAGTCAGGAAGGGGGACCTCCCGGCTTCACCAACTAGCCGTGGCATTGGTGCTCCTCTAACCTCCAGCCAAAAGAGGTTCTTACTCCCCCTCCAGCCATGGGGCTTGAGGGTCCCGGGGAGTTACAGGCCCCCCAGGCTAGTTGCAACCTTCACTGAAGGTCCCAGGGGGCCTCCTCTCCTACGGCCAGGGTGGGGGCATCTGGCGGTCGGTGCTTGGCCCCCAACCTCTTGGATGTCCTGATGGAGCCCCCCATTTTCATGGGCCGTTCCTTTCCTCCATCAGTGTCGCTGGACCCCATGTTTAAAAGCCTGCCAGTTGAGCGAAGCGAAGAAAAGGCATTGACACCTGGTATACCAAGTGGTCTCCTCTACCACCTCAGCCCCCCAAGAGGTTTTAATTCCCCTCCAGCCCATGGGGGCCTAGCATGATTACTCTGGGCTGAGTTTCAAAGCAGCCAGAGACTATCACCACTTCCTGGACTCTCAGCCAGGATGCTGCTCACCCACAGCCAGGGCAGGGTCCGGGAGCCCCTCTCCTCTCTGCCAGGGTGGGGTATACTGGTTGCTGCTGTTGGCCCCAAGCTCCTTGGAAGTCCTGATGAGCACCAGATCTTCATGGGCCTTCTTTCCTCCATCAGTGTACCACTGGACCCCCATGTTTAGAAGCCTGCCAGTTGGGCAAGCAGAGAGAAAGGCATTTGACACCTGGTATTACCAAGTTTGGTCTCCCATCCAAGTACTGACCAGCTGGAGCCTGCTGCTTCGAGATCAGACAAGATCTGGTGCATTAGGTGTGTTGGCGAGGGCCATAGGACATTCCCTCGTAGGCTGATTTTAAGGCAGCCAGAGACTTTCACCACCCCCGTACTCTCAAGCCAGGGACGCCGCTCACCACCAGCCGGGACAAAGTCCCTGGAGTCTGCCTCGCTGCTTGGGAGCACTCTGGCAGCCGTGGTTAGCCCCCAACCCCCTGGATTTCTTGTGGGAGCCTCCCTCGCCTCACAGCAGTGCTTGGGCACCCTGGGTGGGAGGGCTAGATCAACCATCACTGAGTCCGGAACCTCCCTCGCTGGTGGCTGGGGCTGAGTGAAGTCCCCCATGAAAGTCTGACACTGGGAACACGTCCAAGTCCCCATGGAAGTCCTGGGCCTCCCTCGCTCACCCCTCTCCCAGGGACTCTATAGCAAGGGGCATTGGTGCTCCTCTAACCTCCAGCCAAAGGGCTCTAACTCCCCTCCAGCCATGGGGCCTGGAAGTCCCAGTGAGACCTTGCTCGCCTTAAGGGCGGGGCTGGGGGCACCTGGGAGGCCGAGTTAGCTGAGCCATCCTGGAAGTCAGGAAGGGGAGCCTCCCGCGCTTCACCAATAGCCAAGTGGCATGGTGTGGCTCTTACCCTCCAGCCAAAAGGGTTACTCCCCCTCCAGCCATGGGCTGAGGTCCGGGGATTCCAGGCCCCAGGATAGTTGCAAACCTTCACTGAAGGTCCAGGGGCCTCCCTCCCTATCGGCCAGGGCTGGGGGCATCCTGGGCGGACTGCTGTTGGCCCCAAACTCCTTGGGATGTCTGATGAGCCCCCGATTTTCATGGGCCGTTCCTTTCCCCATCAGTGTACGCTGGACCCCATGTTTAAAAGCTGCCAGTTGGAGCGAAGCAGAAGAAAGCTATGACACCTGGTATTCCCGTTGTTCTCCCATCCTAGTACTGACGAGGAACAAAGTCTCCTCCACCTCACCCTCTCCCCGGGACTCTCTGATGTCCGATGAGCCACCGATTTTCATGGGCCGTTCCTTTCCTCCATAGTGTACACTGAACCCCTGTTTAGAGCCTGCCAGTTGAGCGAAGCAGAGAAAAGGCATTTGACATGATTACAGTCGTCTCTCTACCCTCCAGCCAAAAGAGGTTCTTAATTCCCCTCCAGCCATGGGGCCTAGTATTACCTCTGGGGATTTCAAAGCGCCAGAGCTATCCCCCACTTCCTGGGACTCTCAAGCCAGGGATGCTGCTCACACCAGCAAGGGGCAGGGTCCTGGGGAGCCTCCCTCTCCTCTCTGCCAGGGCTGGGGGCTATACTTTGGGTTGCTGCTGTTGGCCCCAAGCTCCTTGGAAGTCCTGATGAGCCACCAGATCTTACATGGGCCGTTCTTTTCCCTATCAGTGTACCCTGGACCCCCTGTTTAGAGCCTGCCAGTTGGCGACGCAGAAGAAAAGGCATTTGACACCTGGTATTACCAAGTTGGTCTCCCATCCAGTACTGACCAGGCTGAGCCTGCTGGACTTCTGAGATCAGACAAGATTGGGGGAACCACCATGGGCGGCCGAGTACCCGCAAGTTAGCTGCCAAGACCATGCCTGGTAAAGTTCAGGAAGGGGGAGCCTCTTTACCGCGCTTCACCAACTAGCCAGTGGCTGGTGCTCTCTACCCTCCAGCCAAAAGAGGTTCTAATCCCCCTCCAGCCATGGGGCTATGAGGGTTCGGGGAGTTCTGGCACCCCAGCTAGTTGGCAAAACCTTTCAATGAAGCCAGGGGCCTACCTTCCTTATCGCCAGGGCTGGGGCATCCTGGGCGGTGCTGTTGGCCCCCAACCTCCTTGGGTGTCCTGATGAGCCCCCGATTTTCATGGGCGTTCTCTTCCTCCATCAGTGTACCGGACCCCATGTTTAAAAGCCTGCAGTTGAGCGAGCAGAAGAGAAGAGCATTGACACCTGGTATTCCACGTTGGTCTCCCATCCAAGTACTGACCAGGGATGGAGCCGCTTGGCTCTGAGATCAGACAAGATCTGGTGCATTAGGTGTGTGGCCGAGCGCCATAGGACATTCCCTCTAGGCTGATTTAAGGGAAGCCAGAGACTTTCACCCATCCCGGTACTCTCAAGCCAGGACGCCGCTCACCATCCAGCCAGGACAAAGTCCGTGGAGTCTGCCTCGCTGCTGGGAGCACTCTGGGCAGCCGTGGTAGCCCCAACCCCCCTGGATTTCTTGTGGAGCCTCCTCCTCACAGCCAGTGCTTGGGCACCCTGGGTGGACGGGGCTAGATGCAAACCATCACTGGAAGTCCCGGAAGCCTCTCTCGCCTGGTGGCTGGGGTGAGTGCAAGTCCCCCATGAAAGTCTGACAGGCTGGGAACACGTCCAAGTCCCCATGGAAGTCCTGGGGAGCCTCCCTCGCATCACCCTCTCCCAGGGACTCTCTAGCAAGGGGCATGGTGCTCTCTACCCTCAGCCAAAAGAGGCTCTAACTCCCCCCCCAGCCATGGGGCCTGGAAGTCCCAGTGAGACTTGCTCGCATTAAGGGCGGGCGGGGCCCCTGGGCGGCCGAAGTTAGCTGCAGACCATCCTGGAAGTCAGGAAGGGGGAGCCTCCCGCGCTCACCAAACTAGCCAGTGGCATTGTGCTCCTTACCCTCCAGCAAAAGAGGTCTACTCCACCTCCAGCCATGGGGCTGAGGGCTCCCGGGGAGTTCCAGGCCCCCAGGTAGTTGCAAACCTTCACTGAAGGTCCCAGGGGGCTCCCTCTCCTTCGGCCAGGGCGGGGCATCCTGGGCGGCTGCTGTTGGCCCCAACCTCCTTAGGTGTCTGAGAGCCCCGATTTTAGGGCCGTTCTTCCTCCTCGTGTACCTGACCCCATGTTTAAACCTGCCATTGAGCGAAGCAGAAGAGAAGGCATATGACACCTGGTATTCACGTTGGGTCCCATCCTAGTACTGCCAGGACAAGTCTCCCTACCTCACCCTCCCCGGACTCTCTGATGTCTGATGAGCCACAGATCTTCATGGGCCGTTCTTTCTCCCATCAGTGTACACTGAACCCCCTGTTTAGAAGGCCGCCAGTGGGAGCAGCAGAAGAAGCAGAAGAAGCATTGGACACCTGGTTAACCAAGTCGGTCTCCTCTACCCTCAGCCAAAAGAGTCTTAATCCCCTCCAGCCATGGGGCCTAGTATTACCTCTGGGCTGATTTCAAAGCAGCCAGAGACTATCCCCACTCTCTGGGAATCTCAAGCCAGGGATGGCTCACCCACCAGCCAGGGCAGGTCCTGGGGAGCCTCCCTCTCCTCTCTGCCAGGGCTGGGGTTACTGGTTGCTGCTGTTGGGCCCCAAGCTCCTTGGAAGTCCTGATGAGCACCAGATCTTCATGGGCCGTTCTTTTCCTCCATCAGTGTACACTGGACCCCCTGTTTAGAAGCTGCAGTTGGGCGAAGCAGAAGAAAAGGCATTTGACACCTGGTATTACCAAGTTGGTCTCCCATCCAAGTAATGACCAGGCTGGAGCCTGCTTGGCTTCTGAGATCAGACAAGATCTGGTGCATTTAGGATGGTGGTGGCCAGGGCCATAGGGACATTCCCTCTAGGCTGATTTTAAGGCAGCCAGAGACTTTCACCCACTCCCCGGTCTCTCAAGCAGGGACGCCGCTACCAACCAGCCAGGGACAAAGTCCCGTGGAGTCTGCTCGCTGCTGGAGCACTCTGGGCAGCCGTGGTTAGCCCCCAACCCCCTGATTTCTTGTGGAGCTCCCTCGCCTCACAGCAGTGCTTGGGGCACCCTGGGTGGACGGGGCTAGATGCAAACCATCACGAAGTCCCGGGAAGCCTCTCTCGCCTGGTGGCTGGGGCTGAGTGCAAGTCCCCATGAAAGTCTGACAGCTGGGAACGTCCAAGTCCCCATGGATAAGACCTGGGAGCCTCCCTCGATCACCCTCTCCCAGGGACTCTCTAGCAAGGGGCATTGTGCTGCTCTACCCTCCAGCCAAAAGAGGCTCTAACTCCCCTCCAGCCATGGGGCCTGGAAGTCCCAGTGAGCCTTGCTCGCCTTAAGGGCGGGGCTGGGGCACCTGGGCGGCGCAGTTAGCTGCAAGATCCATGGAAGTCAGGAAGGGGGAGGACCTCCGCTTCACCAACTAGCCAGTGGATTGGTGTCCTCTACCCTCCAGCCAAAAGAGGTTTTACTCCCCTCAGCCATGGGCTTAGGGTCCCGGGGAGTTCAGGCCCCCCAGGCTAGTTGCAAACCTTCACTGAAGGTCCCAGGGGCCTCCCTCTCCTATCGGCCAGGGCTGGGGGCATCCTGGGCGGCTGCTGTTGGCCCCCAACTTTGGATGTCCTGATGAGCCCCCGATTTCATGGCGTTCCTTTCCTCCATAGTGTACGCTGGACCCCATGTTTAAAAGCCTGCCAGTAGCGAAGCAGAAGAAAAGGCATATGACACCTGGTATTCCACGTTGGTCTCCCATCTAGTACTGACCAGCAAAGTCTCCTCACTCACCTCTCCCGGGACTCTCCTGATGTCCTGATGAGCCACCAGATTTCATGGCCGTTCCTTTCCTCATCAGTGTACACTGAACCCCTGTTTGAAGCCTGCCAGTTGAGCGAAGCAGAAGAAAAGGCATTTGACACCTGGTTTACCAAGTCGTCTCCTCTACCCTCCAGCCAAAGAGGTTCTTAATTCCCCTCCAGCCATGGGGCCTAGATATTACCTCTGGGCTGATTTCAAACGCCAGAGACTATCACCCACTTCCTGGGACTCTCAAGCCAGGGATGCTGCTCACCCACCAGCCCGGGGCAGGGTCCTGGAGCCTCTCTCCTCTTGCCAGGGCTGGGGGTATGCGGGTTGCTGCTGTTGGCCCCAAGCTCCTTGGAAGTCCTGATGAGCCACCAGATCTTCATGGGCCGTTCTTTTTCCTCATCAGTGTACACTGGACCCCCTGTTTAGAAGCCTGCCAGTTGGGCGAAGCAGAAGAAAAGGCATTTGACACCTGGTATTACCAAGTGGGTCTCCCATCCAGTACTGACCGCTGGAGCCTGCTTAGCTTCTGAGATCAGACAAGATCTGGTGCATTTAGGCTGGTGTGGCCGAGGGCCATAGGACATTCCTCTAGGCTGATTTTAAGGCAGCCAGAGACTTTCACCCACTCCCGGTACTCTCAAGCCAGGGACGCCGCTCACCAACCAGCCAGGACAAAGTCCGTGGAGTCTGCCGCTGCTGGAGCACTCTGGACAGCCGTGGTTAGCCCCCAACCCCCCTGGATTTCTTGTGGAGCCTCCCTCGCCTCACAGCCAGTGCTTGGGGCACCTGGTGGACGGGGCTAGATGCAAACCATCACTGGAAGTCCCGGGAAGCCCTCCTTCGCCTGGTGGCTGGGGCTGAGTGCAAGTCCCCCATGAAAGTCTGACAGCGGGAACACGTCCAAGTCCCCATGGAAAGTACTGGGGAGCCTCCCTCGCATCACCCTCTCCCAGGGACTCTCTAGCAAGGGGCATTGGTGCTCCTCTACCCTCAGCCAAAGAGGCTCTAACTCCCCCTCCAGCCATGGGGCCTGGAAGTCCCAGTGAGCTTGCTCGCCTTAAGGGCGGGGTGGGGGCACCCTGGTGGCGGACGATTAGCGCAAGACCATCTGGAAGTAGGAAGGGGAGCCTCCCGCGCTTACCAACTAGCCAGGCATTGGTGCTCCTCTACCCTCCAGCCAAAAGGGTTCATACTCCCCTCCAGCCATGGGGCTTGAGGTCCCGGGAGTTCCAGCCCACCAGGCTATTGCAAACCTTCATGAAGGTCCCGGGGGCCTCCCTCTCCTACGGCAGGGCTGGGGGCATCCGGGCGGCTGCTGTTGGCCCCCAACTCTTGGGATGTCTGATGAGCCCCCCGATTTTATGGGCCGTTCCTTCCTCCATCAGTGTACGCTGGCCCCATGTTTAAAAGCCTGCCAGTTGAGCGAAGCAGAAGAGAAGGCCTATGACACTGGTTACACGTTGGTTCCCATCCAGTACTGACAGGACAAGTCTCCCTCACCTCACCCTCTCCCGGGATCTCCTGATGTCTGATGAGCCACCAGATCTTCATGGGCCGTTCCTTTCCTCCTCAGTGTACACTGAACCCTGTTTAGAAGCCTGCCAGTTGAGCGAAGCAGAAGAAAAAGGATTTGACACCTGGTATACCAAGTCGGGCTCCTCTACCCTCCAGCCAAAAGAGGTCTTAATTCTCCGCCATGGGGCTAGATATACCTCTGGGGCTGATTTCAAAGCAGCCAGAGACTATCCCCACTTCCTGGGACTCTCAAGCCAGGGATGTGCCTCACCCACCAGCAGGGGCAGGGTCCTGGGGAGCCTCCCTCTCCTCTGCGGGCTGGGGCTATACGGGGTTGCTGCTGTTGGCCCCAAGCTCCTTGGAAGTCTGATGAGCCACCAGATCTTTAGGGCCGTTCTTTTCCATCAGGTACCTGGACCCCCTGTTTAGAGAAGCCTGCCAGTTGGGCGAAGCAGAAGAAAAAGCATTTGACACCTGGTATTTACCAAGTTGGTCTTCCCATCAATACGACCAGGCTGGAGCTGCTGCTTCTGAGTCAGACAAGACTGGGGGCACCTGGGGGCCGAGTAGCGAAGACCTCTGAAGTAGGAAGGGCGGAGGCTCCAGACGATTACCCGCCAAGGGCATTGGTGCTCCTACCATCCGCCAAAAGGGTTCTACTCCCCCTACCGCCATGGGCTGAGTCCAGGGGAGTTCCAGGGCCCCCAAGGCTATTGCAAACACTTCACTGAAGGTCCCGGGGGCCTCCCTCTCCTATCGGCAGGGCTGGGGTGATACCTGGGCGGCTGCTGTTGGCCCCCAACTCCTTGGGGGTCCTGATGAGCACCAGATTTTATGGGCCGTCCCTTTCCCATCAGTGTACGCTGGACCCCTGTTTAGAAGCCTGCCAGTTGGAGCGAAGCAAGAAGAAAGGCATTGACACCTGGTATTCCAAGTTGGTCTCCCATCCAAGTACGACCAGGCTGGAGCCTGCTTGGCTTCTGAGATCAGACAAAGATCTGTGCAATTTAGGCTGGTGTGGCCAGGGCCATAGGACATTCCCTCTAGGCTGATTTTAAGGCAGCCAGAGACTTCACCCACTCCCCGGTCTCTCAAGCCAGGGACGCCGCTCACCAACCAGCCAGGGACAAAGTCCGTGGAGTCTGCCTCGCTGCTGGGAGCACTCTGGGGCAGCCGTGGTTAGCCCCAACCCCCCTGGATTTCTTGTGGAGCCTCCTCGCCTCACAGCCGTGCTTGGGGCACCTGGGTGGACGGGGCTAGATGCAAACCATCACTGGAAGTCCCGGGAAGCCTCCTCGCTGGTGGCTGGGGCTGAGTGCAAGTCCCCCTGAAAGTCTGACAGCTGGGAACCCGTCCAAGTCCCCATGGAAGTCCTGGGGAGCCCCTCGCATCACCCTCTCCCGGGACTCTCTAGCAAGGGGCTTGGTGCTCCTCTACCCTCCAGCCAAAAGAGGCTCTAACTCCCCTCCAGCCATGGGGCCTGGAAGTCCCAGTGAGCCTTGCTCGCCTTAAGGGCGGGGCTGGGGGCACCCTGGGCGGCCGGGGCAAGTTAGCTGCAAGACCAACTGGAAGTCAGGAAGGGGAGCCTCCGCGCTTCACCAACTAGACAGTGGCATTGGTGCTCCTCTACACTCAGCCAAAGAGGTTCTTACTCCCCTCAGCCATGGGGCTTGAGGGTCCCGGAGTTTACAGGGCCCCCCAGGCTAGTTGCAAACCTTCACTGAAGGTCCCAGGGGGCTCCCTCTCTATCGGCCAGGGCTGGGGGGCATCCGGGCGGCTGCTGTTGGCCCCCAACCTCTTAGGTGTCCTGATGAGCCCCGATTTTCATGGGCCGTTCGTTCCTCCATCAGTGTACGGATGGGACCCCCCATGTTTAAAAGGCGGCAGTGAGCGAAGCAGAAGAAAAGGCATATGACACCTGGTATTCCACGTTGGTCTCCCATCCTAGAGTACTGACCAGGACAAAGTCTCCCTCACTCACCCTCTCCCGGGACTCTCCTGATGTCCTGATGAGCCACAGATCTTCATGGGCCGTTCCTTTCCTCCATCAGTGTACACTGAACCCCTGTTTAGAAGCCTGCAGTGATGGAAGCAGAAGAAAGGCATTTGACACCTGTATTACCAAGTCGGTCTCCTCACCCTCCAGCCACAAGAGGTTAAATTCCCTCAGCCATGGGGCCTAGATATTAACTCTGGGCTGATTTCAAAGCAGCCAGAGACTATCACCCCATTTGGGACTCTCAAGCCAGGGATGCTGCTCACCCACCAGCCAGGGGCAGGGTCCTGGGGAGCCTCCCTCTCCTCTCTGCCAGGGCTGGGCTATACTGGGTTGCTGCTGTTGGCCCCCAAGCTCCTTGGAAGTCCTGATGAGCCACCAGATCTTCATGGGCCGTTCTTTCCTCCCATCAGTGTACCCTGGACCCCCTGTTAGAAGCCTGCCAGTTGGGCGAAGCAGAAGAAAAGGCATTTGACACCTGGTATTACCAGTTGGTCTCCATCCAAGTACTGACCAGGCTGGAGCCTGCTTGGCTTCGAGATCAGACAAGATGTGTGCATTTAGGCTGGTGTGCCGAGGGCCATAGGACATTCCCTCTAGGCTGATTTTAAGGCAGCCAGAGACTTTCACCCACTCCCCGGTACTCTCAAGCCAGGGACGCCGCTCACCATCCAGCCAGGGACAAAGTCCCGTGGAGTCTGCTCGCTGCTGGGAGCACTCTGGGCAGCCGTGGTTAGCCCCAACCCCTGGATTTCTTGTGGAGCCTCCCTCGCCTCACAAAGCCAGTGCTTGGGGCACCCTGGGTGGACGGGGCTAGATGCAAACCATCACTGGAAGTCCCGGGAAGCTCTCCGCTGGTGGCTGGGGCTGAGTGCAAGTCCCCCATGAAAGTCTGACAGCTGGGAACACGTCCAAGTCCCATGGAAGACCTGGGGAGCCTCCCGCATCACCCTCTCCCAGGGACTCTCTAGCAAGGGGCATTGTGCCTCTACCCTCCAGCCAAAAGAGGCTCTAACTCCCCCTCCAGCCATGGGGCCTGGAAGTCCAGTGAGCCTTGCTCGCCTTAAGGGCGGGGCTGGGGGCACCCTGGGCGGCCGCAGTTAGCTGCAAGACCATGGAAGTCAGGAAGGGGGAGCCTCCCGCGCTTCACCAACTAGCCAGTGGCATTGGTGCTCCTCTACCCTCCAGCCAAAGAGGTTCTTACTCCCTCCAGCCATGGGGCTTAGGGTCCGGGGAGTTCCAGGCCCCCCAGGCTAGTTGCAAACCTTCACTGAAGGTCCCAGGGGGCCTCCCTCTCCTATCGGCCAGGGCTGGGGGCATCCGGGCGGCTGCTGTTGGCCCCCAACCTCTTGATGTCCTGAGCCCCCGATTTTCATGGGCCGTTCTTTCCTCCATCAGTGTACGCTGGACCCATGTTTAAAAGCCTGCCAGTAGCGAAGCGAGAAGAAAAGGCATATGACACCTGGTATTCCACGTTGGTCTCCCATCCTAGTACGACCAGGACAAAGTCTCCTCACCTCACCCTCTCCCCGGGACTCTCTGATGTCTGATGAGCCACCAGATCTTCATGGGCCGTTCCTTTCCTCCATCAGTGTACACTGAACCCCTGTTAGAAGCTGCCAGTTGAGCGAAGCAGAAGAAAAAGCATTTGACACCTGGTATTACCAAGTCGGTCTCCTCTACCCTCAGCCAAAAGAAGGTTCTTAATTCCCCTCAGCGGGGCTAGATATTACCTCTGGGCTGATTTCAAAGCAGCCAGAGATATCACCCACTTCCTGGGACTCTCAAGCCAGGGATGCTGCTCACCCACCAGCCGGGCAGGGTCCTGGGAGCCTCCCTCTCCTCTCTGCCAGGGCTGGGGGTATCTGGGTTGCTGCTGTTGGCCCCCAAGCTCCTTGGAAGTCTGATGAGCCACCAGATCTTCATGGGCCGTTCTTTTCCTCCATCAGTGTACACTGGACCCCTGTTTAGAAGCCTGCCAGTTGGGCGAAGCAGAAGAAAAGGCATTGACACCTGGTATACCAAGTTGGTCTCCCATCCAAGTACTGACCAGGCTGGAGCCTGCTAGCTTCGAGATCAGACAAGATCTGGTGCATTTAGGCTGTGTGGCCGGGGCATAGGACATTCCTCTAGGTGATTTTAAGGCAGCCAGAGACTTTCACCCACTCCCGGTACTCTCAAGCCAGGGACGCGCTCACCACCAGCAGGGACAAAGCCCGTGGAGTTGCCTCTCTGCTGGGAGCACTCTGGGCAGCCGTGGTTAGCCCCCAAACCCCTGGATGATTCTTGTGGAGCCTCCCTCGCCTCACAGCCAGTGCTTGGGGCACCCTGGGTGGACGGGGTAGATGCAAACCATCACTGGAAGTCCCGGGAAGCCTCCTTCGCCTGGTGGCTGGGGCTGAGTGCAAGTCCCCCATGAAAGTCTGACAGCTGGGAACACGTCCAAGTCCCCATGGAAGTCCTGGGGAGCCTCCTGCACACCCTCTCCCAGGGACTCTCTAGCAAGGGGCATTGGTGCCTCTACCCTCCAGCCAAAAGAGGCTCTAACTCCCCCTCCAGCCATGGGGCTGGAAGCCCAGTGAGCCTGCTCGCCTAAGGGCGGGGGTGGGGCACCCGGGCGGCCGCAGTTAGCTGCAAGACCACCTGGAAGTCAGGAAGGGGGGAGCCTCCCGCGCTTCACCAAACTAGCCAGTGGCATTGGTGCTCCTCTACCTCCAGCCAAAAGAGGTTCTTACTCCCTCCAGCCATGGGGCTTGAGGGTCCCGGGGAGTTACAGGCCCCCCAGCGCTAGTTGCAAACCTTATGAAGGTCCGGGGCCTCCCTCTCCTATCGGCCAGGGTGGGGGCATCCGGGGCGGCTGTTGGCCCCCAACCTCCTTGGATGTCTGATGAGCCCCCCGATTTTCATGGGCCGTTCCTTTCTCCCATCAGTGTACGCTGGACCCATGTTTAAAAGCTGCCAGTTGAGCGAAGCAGAAGAAAAGGCATATGACACTGGTATAAGTTGGTCTCCCTCCAAGTACTGACCAGGACAAGTCTCCCTCACCTCACCCTCTCCGGGACTCTCCTGAGTCCTGATGAGCGCACCAGATCTTCATGGGCCGTTCTTTCCTCCATCAGTGTACACTGGACCCCCTGTTTAGAGCCTGCCAGTGGGGCGAAGCAGAAGAAAAGGCATTTGACACCTGGTATTACCAAGTGTTCTCACAGTCCAAGTACTGACCAGGTCTAATCCCCTCTCAGGCAGTAGCCTGAGATCAGACGATCTGGTGCATTTGGGCGTTGCTGAGGGCCTAATTCCTCTGGCTGATTTAAGCAGCCAGGACTTTCACCCACTCCGCCGGACTTCAAGCCTAGGGAAGCCGTCACCACCTGCCAGGGACAAAGTCCCGTTGGAGTCTGCCTCTATGGGCCTCTGGACAGCCGAAGCAGAAAGCAGGGGCATTGACACCTGGTATTACCAGTTGGTCTCCCATCCAGTACTGACAGGCAGCTGCCTACTACCTTCGGGCCATGCTGTCTGAGAGCACAGATCAAGATCGGTGCATCTTACTGCAGAGGCTATTCCCCAGGCCATGGGCCTACGAATTACCTAGGCTGATTTAAGCGCCAGAGACTTCACCCACCCCGGTACTCTCAAGCAGGGACGCCGCTCACCAACCAGCCAGGGACAAAGTCCCGTGGAGTCTGCCTCGCTGCTGGGAGCATCTGGAGCAGCCGTGGTTAGCCCCAACCCCTGGATTTCTGTGGCAGCTCCCTCGCCTCACAGCCAGTGCTTGGGGCACCCTGGGTGGACGGGGCTAGATGCAAACCATCACTGGAAGTCCCGGGAAGCCTCTCGCCTGGTGGGCTGGGCTGAGTGCAAGTCCCCCATGAAAGTCTGACAGCTGGGAACACGTCCAGTCCCCATGGAAGTCCTGGGGAGCCTCCCTCGCATCACCCTCTCCAGGGACTCTTCGCAAGGGGCATTGGTGCTGCTCTACCCTCCAGCCAAAAGAGGCTCTAACTCCCCCTAACCATGGGGCCTGGAAGTCCCAGTGAGCCTTGCTTGCCTTAAGGGCGGGGGTGGGGCACCCTGGGCGGCCGCAGCAGTTAGACTGCAAGAACCTGGAAGTCAGGAAGGGGGACCTCCGCGCTTCACCAACTAGCCAGTGGCATTGGTGCTCCTCTACCCTCCAGCCAAAAGAGGTTCTTACTCCCCCTCCAGCCATGGGGTTGAGGGTCCCGGGGAGTTACAGGCCCCCCAGGCTAGTTGCAAACCTTCACTGAAGTTCCACAGGGCCTCCCTTCCTAATCGGCCAGGGCTGGGGGCATCCTGGGAGGGCTGTGTTGGGTCCCCCCAACCGTCAGCAAACATGACTGGATGGTATCCTAGTACTGAGCCCCCCCCCAATTTTCGATGGCCGTTCTTCCTCTCCATCAGTGTACGCTGACCCCCATGTTTTAAAGCCTGCCAGTTGAGCGAAGCAGAAGAAAAGGCATTGGAACCTGGTATTCCACGCGGTCTCTCTACCCTCCAGCCAAAAGGGTTCTAATTCCCCTCAGCCATGGGGCCTAGATATTACCTCTGGGTGATTTCAAAGCAGCCAGAGACTGATCCCCACTCCTGGGACATCTCAAGCCAGGATGCTGACCTCACCAACAGCCAGGGCAGGGTCCTGGGAGCCTCCTCTCCTCTCGCCAGGGATGGGGGTTATTACTGGGTTGCTGCTGGTGGCCCCAATCTCACTTGGAAAGTCCTGATGAGCACCGAATCTTCAGGGCCAGTTCGTTTCCTATCAATCAGTGTCACCTGGACCCCTGTTTAGAAAGCCTGCCAGTGCGAGACAGCAGAAGAAAAGGCAATTTGACACCTGGTATTACCAAGTTGGTCTCCCATCCAGGTACTGACCAGGCTGGAGCCTGCTTAGCTTCCGAGATCAGACAAGATCTGGTGCATTTAGGCTGGTGTGGCCGAGGGCCATAGGACATTCCCTCTAGGCTGATTTTAAGGCAGCCAGAGACTTTCACCCACTCCCCGGTACTCTCAAGCCAGGGACGCCGCTCAACATCCAGCCAGGGACAAAGTCCCGTGGAGTCTGCCTCGCTGCTGGGA
>JAACNH010003236.1:0-30632 GCA_019447015.1 Hymenochirus boettgeri | reverse complement strand
GGACATTGCCAACAACAAATACTTTACGTCTTCTAATGGACGGCCCCTATCAGAGCAATTTCATTTTTTACTAATTCCACGGATGGTCGGCTTGCTTGGAACTATGATTCTGTTTAGATAGTTTGAAAAGGCAGTAGTCGTATGAAAACTTTATTTAAAGGGAGTTGTAGGAGAGAAATCTTGTGGCGCTTGGATACAAGGCAAGAGGGGAGTTATTGAGGCAAACAATCTTAGAAGAGGGGATAATAGGTCCCTTGTCATTTTAGCTGTGTCCTCTGCAAGAAAAAGCATAATCCTCTTTCTTGTGTCTTGAACTATGGTAAAAGTGATTATGAATGAAATCAGTATAAAAGGAATACGAGTAAATTAGGTGTGTTTTTTCCAAATTTTATGATCAGTAATTTGGAAAATGGGTTCGTTCCCTCTAAACGTGACGCACTCTTCAGTGATAACTGGTAAGCTAAGATGTTTTCTTCCAATACGTAGTTCCATTCATTAGGAGTTTTGTGGAGAAGAAGGCAACAGGGGGTGAGACTTTACTTTTTTCACCTCTGTCTGGGAAAGACAGCTCCACCCGGAATTGAGAAGCATCCTTTCTAATAAAAAGCATAAGCTAGGATCGGATTGTAAGAGAAAAACACAAGGAGGACGACTTTCAACCAGGTTGCACAGCAGTTTATTCAGAACATTCAGCATGTAAAAGGGAGAGGGAGACAAATTCATGAAGTGTTTGTGACCACCAGTCACTTCATCGGATTTTTCTCTTGAATGAGTTAGAGGTGCCGGTCCTACAAGGGATGGACTCTCCAAAGTAGGACTCGCCGGAAGTTTAGCGGAGGTCAGTAAACCAGTTTGTTTGGACATTAGCGATCTGGATGTGACAAGAATGGGGATGAGGAAAAGGCTTTCTTTGAACTTTTGCAAATGCTTTAAGTCCAGAAGTCCAGGAATAGGTTGCGTCGTTTATTGAGGGCCAAACAAAAAAAAAAAAAAAAAAAAATAGGAGAAATAACTGAAGAGAAACCTTTAATGAACTGCGTAGAATTGGGCAAATCATTTAAAAAAGTTGGATTGCTCAGGGACCAAAAGGAGAGTCCAATAAGATAGCTGTACTTGGCGGGTTCCATGCAAAAACTTGAGACAGATAAACAACAAGTAATAGTGAAGGTTAAGTCCCTGGAATCAAAGCCGTAATATAACTGTCTCTTTTTTTCACAAAAAAGAAGGTCTAATTAAAAACGTTGTTACAAATTGATACAAATGTTTCTATTCATACTCATAGCTATTTCAAATACCAAATAGCTATCAAATACTATATTTCCATAGCAGTCATCTTAGAATAGAGAAAGGATGGTATGAACCAGGTAAACCCGGTACCGAAAGAAGAGATCAAGGGGCAGTCATACGGGTCGTGTGGGGAGAACAAAACTCAGGCAGTCTTTTGATGGAAACACTTTGATTCAAGATAGGATTCAGATGGATTGAAACTTAGTTACTACAGGAAATGGAAAAGCAATTGAACAGTGGGAGTAGTAGGTAGTAGAGTAGATTACATTTGGAAAGATAAAAGAGGGAGATGAAGAAGATCATTTTGGCCCGTCTTACCAAGGCGGTTCGAAGTGGAACTAAGGAAGTCTTTTTATGGCTAACCAGAACGCAAGAGAACCCCAGTTAAACATGGACAGACTCTAACAGGCATGTGGACATGCCACGGGGGGGGGGGCAGTTTATTGGTTTTTACTCTTATTTACATATACCTTTAATAGCCCCTTGATGTGTAATTCAGAATGTGCCTAATTTATTCATCATTGAGGTTATTTGTTTCTTGTACAACTTATGAGTTCTTTATAGAGATATCATAATCATTATCTTTGTATGTATTTATTAATATTTGATATTGAGTATGCTGGACAGTTGTCAATATTGCGATGAGTATGCATAAAATCCATACCAATTGAAGGATTAGAATGGAGCAGACAAGAGAATTAACATTTAATATTATTAAAGTACTACGTATCTGTTGAACATGTTATATAAAAAAAAAATGTAATGATTAGTGCACATTTCAGTACATTTCAGTTAAAAAGAGTATAAAAATATAATTTAGAATCAACCATTCGTTGTTGAATAAGCAAAAAAGACTCATGATCCACTAGATGGTGAACAGTGGTCTCTTCTAGTGTAGTAAAAACACAAATAGAAGAAGCCTATGGAGATGTGAACAAACCAACTTTAGGTGGGAAATATAAGTGTTGAAGTAGTAGAGAGAATTTAACTGCCAGCTGAATAAATAGATATGCTCTTTGTGGGTGTGTCCTCGCACAAAATGAGTAACATAATGGACTTTCTTCTAGACTAGATGTTGTGTAATGACAAAACAGAGCAAGGTGTCAAATACTTACATACTCCCCCTACCGAATATACACCTAAAAAGGAAATAAAACTGGTTTAGCATGACTGGATGCTGAGTAGTAACACGCTAATAGCTGGCGGTGAAGACAGTCAATTGTCAGGATTTTGGATTCCAAACAGCTCCAGTTAGAACTCAGGAAGGAGAGTTTACCTAAACGATACCGACTGCTTGCGGTAATTTTCTATGTTTGTTAAGGAAGATAAAAACTATCAATATTACTCATCAAAACTTAGTTTTCGAAACTACAATTGAGAGAAAGTAAAAGGTGGTATCACATATTATGCACCACTCTCTTTTTATTGCAAATATTATATCATAGGCAATGGAAATCAATCTGTGGCGTGGTCCGTTTTATCTGCTCTAACAGACTTTCTCTGTCTCTTCTGACTACATACGATTTCCTCTTTGTTCCGGTTAGTGCGGGGGTCCCTCAGGCAGGTTTTAGGCCTTGCTGTTCTCCCTTCTACACTATCTCTCTGGGAGAAATAATATTCAGGCTTTAATATCACTTTTATATGCTGATGATACCAAAGTACGTGTCCACACCTGCAGTTAACACCTAAAGTCCAATCCCAAATCTCTAAATGTTGCTCTCCATCTCTTCCTGGATTTCCCGCTTAAAATGGGATCTAGTCCACCCTTCTCCATCTTATTGACAATTGGTCATAACCAGTTGAAGGGCACGCTGCCTTGGAGAGTTAGTCTTGACTCCTCTCTTTCCTCCATCATCACATTAAAATAGTCAGGATTACGGTATCGGTTTCTCCTTCACAATATGCCAATATCCACACCTTTTCTCCTCTCGCTCCACTACCTAAAAATGGTAATGACATGCCTTATAATATCCCATCTTCAGTACATTAACTTCTAACTTCTGGATTCCTGGAGTCTGCAAATTATTTGTACAGTTTTGTAAAATAGGACATTTATCACACCATAATTGCCAGAGGAATAAAGAGTTTGCACCAAAAGAACCTGCCACCACGTCGAGGTCAGACGCTCACCAAGTGAGAAAGGACCGTAAATGGTCCCATTACAGTGAGAACAGCCAGTTAAGGTCCCATTACACGGAGAACAGACAGTAAAGGTCCCATACATAGCTTTATTCTCTCTCAACATTCTCTCCTCCTCCTGCAGTCTCTTTTCATCCCTCTCTCACCACAATTTTCTATGCTGCAGACTTATATCTCTCACACTCTTTCTCTGCAGGATCAACTTCTCACATACACTGACATTACACACTCTCACGCATACTCTTACCACCCCCTTCACCAACATACTGTATCATTAAACATCCACAACACCAATGGTTGGCCCACCAATCTGGTAAAATCACTTGGCACAAACTCTGATAAAGGGATGGCACCCAAAGACAAAAAGTTTGGCACACAGATACTGGTAAAATCAATGGCACAACCCATGGTAATGCTTGTGCACACAGATACAAAATGGTAAAATCATTGCCAAAGCACTGATAAATAGTTGGCCTCCGGACTTAATAAAGGTGTGCAACCCAATCTGGTAAAATCATTGCACAAACTATAATAAATGGTTGTCAACAGAAAACGGGTAAAAATAATTGGCGCAAAAAACTGTAATAAAAGGTGTGCGCACACAGATACAGTTAAAAATCTTAGACAAAAAACTAATAAATGGTGCAACAAGATACAGGTAAAAAATCATTGGGCAATAAATGTTTTTTTTTCAATAAATGGTGGCACATTATACCGTTTTTTGCCCACTGCTTTTACCTGATCTTGTGTGAATAATGGGTTATTACATAATAGTAACAGTGATAGTAAATAGGGGTACTGTAAGTAGTGTGTATTAGTGAACAGGAATATGAAATAGTGTGTACTGTGAATAAGAGCTGGTTATTAGTTAATAGTAATAACAGTGATAGTAAATAGCGGGTATGTAATAGTGTGTCATTGGTGAATAGAAGTGTATATAGTCTAACGTTGTAATAGATGCGTTTATAGTGAAATGTTGAAGTAAATAATGTAATATTGTTATCATGATAAATGAATCTACAGTAAAAACCATATGATTTAACTATTAGTGCATAGGATGTTGCTCACAAGCACAAACTATTCAGCCAGTATGTAGTTAAATACTGAGGATATTATCAACCTTTATAAAATGCACTTAGCCGTTAACAAATCAGCACAAATGATGAAGCGCCTTGCACCTGCACTTTATATATGATACCATGATGCACTGCGTGGCCCAGACTTGCACCAATCACAGATATAACAAAACACAGATAAATAAGTGCGGTGTTCGGTTTGTATTAAATAGCACGGCCCCCCCACCCCGTGTGCTGCCCATATTAACCCCTTTTGGGGGGTCATCTGAGGAACCCATACAGGCGCCCTTATGGAGACCCCAAATCAACCTAGTAATAACAACTGGGATCCAGTGCGTGGCCCTCTCTAGGTCTTAATTCTCTTTGTAGCCGCATTAAAACATCTCAGCAGAACTTTCACTTTTTATTCATGGAAGTGACAGAGAGAGTTCTGGGTAATAGGAAGCCAACAGATTCATTAACCCAATCAGTACCAAGAGGGATGAAAGTGCAGCTGCCATGGTGGACACCACTTTGCCATATGGGCCCTGTAACCCAATTCAGCAAGGGCCCCAGTCCTGGCCACAAGATTGGGACTGAATGTGAAATGATCTGGGGGAAGGGAGGGTTGGTAACTGTTAAGCCCTTTCACTACTGGAGCCATGGGGCCGACCATGGGCAACCACCTGTAGGTGGCCCCAAAGCCTGCAGGTCGGTCCATCATGCATTGAAAGTGCAGTGCTTCCCTTTCAGGAGGAGGAAAGGATGTGAAGCCGATTCCTCATGCCCCAACAAGGCTGAAAGTAAACTGTAAGATCTCCTAAAGTTCCTGCTGCCTGCAGAAGAGCCAGGGAAACTCCTGGGCTATTCTACTGCAGCAGCAAGGACTTTAGTATGCAGGGACACATCCGGACCCTTGTGTGGGAAAACCAGGGTCTGCGACATCGGGACTACCGCCTTCCAACATCTAAAGGGATGCGCCCAAGGTAGAAGAAGCCCGACGCCTCTCTGGTGGAGTAGTGGCCTGCCGCCTGCCACTGCTACACACACGTGCTGGCAGCCTGGCACTCGCTGTCTACCGATCCTCGCTTCCCCTGCCGCTGTTACTGTATCCTGTCGGCGGACACTTCGGTGGCCCGCCCGTGAGTCGCGCCCCTTCCACTTTTCCTGACTGGGGGTTCTGGGGGCAGACGGCAGTTCAGTCGTTGCTAGGGCTTCTTCGTTCGGGTTCTCTGGGAAAAAGTAGCCCAGGTTGGGTCCAGTGGAAGCGGCCTATGCAAGCTCCGACTCTCTGAGTCAGAATACACGCGGCGTTCCTCCCTCTCACCTGGCGCCCTGTAGCATCTTTTTTTTTTTTTACACTTTGAAATGCCGATCTTGAGCCACACAGACAAAGTGCCGCTCTGCATTTGTCTAATGTGGACTCATTAGCGAGACGGCCCATGCGCGATACTTAATCCATAGGGTGGTTCCCATCAAACAAAGAATCATATTCAAAACCTTCTAACCTTTATGCCTTACCTGCTGCACCTCCCTACTTATCTTCTCTCTTGGTACCTTATGTACCTGGCCGTGGCCCTCTGTTCCTCACAAGGAAATCTTTTCCACAAACCCCCAACAAACGCTACTTCCCCCTGCTTAAACCATTCTCTCTGCTGCTCCCATACCTTTGGAAACTCTCTTCTCTCTCGCTTCGCCAGGTGGACATCATAAATACTTTCAAATCTAGACTGTTATCTACCTTTCTAAGCATCAGCACAAACAAATGATTGTTAGCCCTTTTAAGCACTTTGTACCCATCCCCCACTTGTATCTGTATGTGTCCCACCCATTTAGATGTAAGCTCTGGGGAAAGGGATCTCATTCCTAATGTGTCAAGGCATACTGCATTCTATCAATTTATCCATAATTAGTATATATATATATTATGTAGTGTCTCTTAACCGATGTATGAAATTGTATTTCATTTTTATTTATCTGTATAATGCTTTGCACTTATCCCCTTGTTTGTATAAGCTGGAGTAGCAAGTGGCGCTTTATAAATAAAATTATACATACGTACATACATACATAATGTTTTATGGCGAAGTACTATAACAGTCACTAATAAGTACTCCATCTCCATTAGGGTGACAGTTGTGATAACATCCACTGTTGTAAAATAAATAATCGTCCATTTCTGGTAACAATATACAATGTATCTCATGAAACTGTTTACATATTGTGGTGTCATTTTTTTTGTAAAAAAAATAAATAAATCTATATATTCTTTTACAGGATAAGATAGTAAGTAGTCTAAACTTTTCAAGGCTCTCTCACACTGACAAAGCAAATCATTCTCGTGACACCTGTGTATATAGTAATTGTAAAAGTTTGTGCAAGCTTGCCTGTTCTATCGTACTCATGTGGCCAAAGTACCAAACAATCTAGCCACATAACCTCTCCGTTTAAAAAACACATTTCTAATTACTTCTGTTGCCCTGTTTAACTACCAGTACCTGCCCATTCAGTTGATAAACAATTTGGAGAGATGCTATACCTCTGTACTTCTTTTGTTCCAGGTTCTCGTGATGTAGTAAAACACTTAGCATGATTTATTGCTTTGCGGAGATCCCAGAAGTTAAGGTGTGCGGAACTAAAAAGATATTTACCCTGAAGTACGCATGTACTTTGTATTATCTCCATACCAAATGTAAGGTTCTGCATGATCGGGTAGAATTAACATAGGAGAAATATTGCAACAAAAATTTCAGATATGGACTCATTTTAAAAATGTTTTTTTCAGCATAAGCAGGCTAAATGAGACAGGCTAGCCAAGCAGCTTGTTATAACAGGGCAAGTAAAAAAGTTATTTTCTCTTTCAGCCTTGGGGCTGGAAAGGCACATCAGTGGTAAGCAGTCTACCTCCAGGAGTGGGACACTTAAAAAATTGAAACAAATACAGGCTCAGGTGCTCCTTCCTCACCTTATGCTTCAGCACGTGGTGGGTCCTCTTCAGGAGTTGGACTGAACTCTGCTTGTGACAGTAGAAGAAGAGGTATGGGCAACTGGATCTACCTTCTTCCAGTTGCTCCCTATGTGGGAGGGCAGGAGAGTGGACCAATATCCATCTTCTCTGCAAGCGAGGAGGGGCCGCACATTCTGCCTTGAGGGCTAAAATTGTGGGGACCCCCTCCTTCGCCCTTCGGAAACAGTCCCACTGGCTTCTGCTCCAAATCTGAGACAAAGTGGCTCAGACAAGAGCTGATAGGCTGGGTGGCATGCTTCTTAGTGCGAACTGATTCGAGGCGGGGGCGGGACTACAGTTTTCACTTCAGGTTTCTCCGCTTCTAGCAGCGTGGTGTCTCCTCTGGCGGTTGCAGTTGTATCCTGCTGCCTCCTCTACCGGACCTCCCTCTCCAGCTCTTCTACTGCCTCTGCCTCCTTGCTAAGTCCTTTTTTTAAGCGTCCCTTTTCTCTCTATAAGGACTGGGTAATAGGGTGCGGAGATCTGTGAGGCTGGGAGTCTCCTTCTTTAAATTTTAGCTCTAAATTAAAACAAAGAAAAATTCCTTTTTCTTTTCCTTACAATGTATAATAAGGGGTCCATCCCGCCAAAAGGGTAACAAAATCCCACCAGTAGCAGTATCATATGTTTTGCTACTTGTCAGGAGAAGCTGATGCCGGTCAATCTGGCCCAATGTGTCTATCTGGCAGTGCCCATCCGTGACCCACCGCCGTTCAATTGGCCCAGCCTATATAGAACTGACTGGGATTCTCCCTTTTGGGCATCTATCGATTCTGCTAAGAATCCTTCAGTGGGGTCTGGCTTTGCTTACAATTTTTCAAGAGCTACCCAGAAGTCTGATAACGGCTGGGCCAAATTCCTGGCTTCATCTATGTCCATTTGCCTTCTTCTATTCACAGGTCATTCAATCCGGGCAACAAACGTCTATGGACAGGATCCAGAACTCCAACTCTCTAGGAGCTTTAACTCCTTTTGCAGTGGAAGAATCTCCTCAAGAGGACGATGATCTCCAGGAGGAAGTGGAAAACAAAATCCTCCTCGTAGCAAGATTCCTGGCCTACTCAAGAAGATCAAGACAGAAAGAAAGTCCCGAACTATTCTTCATAGCCCCCACGTTGATACGAGGAGGGGGGTTGGTTCTCAGAACTACCTAGGACTTATCAGGGAGGAAGAACCGTGGAACCTTTTCTCCTAATGAAGGACCTGTTGTCTAAGGGAATTTCCAGTATCCAGATTCTCCTACGCCTTAGTATTGATGGAAAGGGGTGGCACTTGAATCCTCTACTTCTAAGAAAGAAAGGATCACCTCTTCAGTATTCCCAACATGCTGGCTGAGAGAAAACCATATCTACCAGAATCTATCACCGCTCTCTGTTTAAAAACAAACATTTCTGTACTTTTTGGTTCCGGGTTCTCGCGTGCCAGTAATCACTTAGATGATATATGCTGTGCGGGAACCCAGAAGTTAAGGAGTGTGCGGAACTACAAAGGACATTTAGCAAAAAAGAGTGTAAGGTCATGCAGGTGGTATCTGGGTAGAATAGAATCGGAGAGATATGTCAACAACATTTCCAGATATAAGACTTTTTCATTTTGTAGACAAGGTTTTTCAGCATCAGCAGGTCTAAATGAGGCAGACAGCACAAGCTGTAGTTATATACAGGGCGATATAATAAAGTTACTTTTTATGTTTGTGTTAATTGGGATCTTCTAAGGCGTACCCTAATTACCACCAGATTCTTGTACAAGTCATTATGAATGAGAAAGGCGTAGTCGATGACTAGCGAAACGTTCTTCAAGAAACTAAACTTCAAGGTCCAGAGATCGAAATTGAATACAACAGCATTAATTGTCTATTTTTTAGTCTAGGGGGGGAGAGTTCTAGGAGACTTGTCCATGACATATTCTCAACAGCGGGGACAAAGAGTGGAAAATGTCATATGGTACACCGAATTATTGATAACCAGTTACAGAAGACATACATGTCAAATGGAATTTAGGACCCCCAAGCCATGATTGCTTGAAGGGGCCCCAGTACCAGCCTTTTAAGGGCTGCTGCCTTTGTCCTCGCGGAAGAAGACATCACCCCACTGCACAGAGACCAAAATAAGGCATGTGGCGAAGGGAATGTGGTGTGGGACTTAGGCTGGGCTGATGATCCAGCCAAATTGTGACAAGATGTTGGGAACACTGGATATTGGTGTCAAGCAGTTTCAGGAATTGCCTTGATTAGCAGGTCGTTGAGGTAGGTGGTAGGGAAGTCAAAAGAATAAACTCGCATGAGTTTGGTGAAACCTAAGGGGCCAAGAAGAAGAGCCAAATAGGAGGGTTTGTAAATAAAAAATGTTTTGAGGGCCTACAATGAATATGACGGAAGCGGTAGGTAGCCTGGCTGCTTAGCTAGCTGGGTGACCTTGGGGGTAAGGGACACCCGAGGGACCCTGGAAAGAAAAAATTTGATTGGGTAAGGGAGACAAACACGATAGCCTGGGATACCACTTCAATGTCCCCAAGCGTCCACTGGAATGATGGTGCTATGCTTCTGAAAAAAAGTGTCTCCCATGAAGGTGGGGGAGAATAGTCAGCAGATTTTTTTAGTCTAAATTAGGGCTAAAAACCGTTGCTTCTTGGACGGTCTCGATGGGTGAATGGAAGTGTTTAAGGAAGAAAGACTCTTACCCACGGTTGCCTGAGGAAGTTTTATTCCTATTCAAGTCCAAAACAACCATCTTCCCATAAAAGCGGGATTGTATAAGTCCTTTGGTAGGCTGGATCTGTAAACCCAAGCTTTGAGCCATAGAGTCATTCTGGTGCAGTGACTGTGGGAGAGAGCAAACAAAAAAAGCTACTTGATTTCAAGAGCTTGCCATACTCCGATATAAAATTGTTGCATCAGGGAGATCCTGGATATTTTAACAGGGCAGCCTAGAGGAGTCAAGCTATGACCTCTCCAGATGATTAAATTGGCTATACCCCATATTCCTTTGCACCATGCAGAGGACAAAGGATAGGCACAAGGTTGTCCTGAGGTGTAAGGATTTTTTTAATTATACTTTCCTTGACGTTCTGTGTGGAACTTGAAGTAGCAGCCTCTGATTAAGGAATAGTAGTGCCATGCATGACAAGCAACTGAAGAATCAACTACAGAAGGAGTGACCATTGGTTAAAAAAAAAAAGGAAAAACTGTATGGAAATGGGGAGTTTTGTTGGGATGATGTCCTTCTAGAAGAATAATACCGTATAATTGTCTTTTAATGGAAAGTGGTTCATTTAGAATAAGAGAATAAAGATTGAAAGCATCCATCAGAGCTTCTGATTGAGAGCCCTTACGACGGCTAGATAACTGCAATCAAACGAACTCAACAAACTGGTATAAAGATTTTGTTCGAGAATGTCGGAGATTCCAGTTCCCCTTCCTCATACAGAGCATCATCCTCCTGAGTCAGATTCCTCAAATTAGAGGAAACAGCCTCCAAATTTATTCTTTGGTCCCTGTCCGTTGTAGCAAGTTGTCTGATTGCAGGACCGGTGAAATAAAGGCAGATAAAATTGACATTGAGGAGGCCACATAGTGGCCCATGCTGGTTCTGATCCTGGAGGCAAGAGGGGCTACAGGAAAGCGGACTCCGCTGGGAGGCCCAGTTTGCCAGGACGCGAGGATTGCCTTAAGGGACACGGTTGCCCCAGGGTTTTCAGGGCACAAATTATCTTGGACTGAAGGGCGGGGACACATAAACAAACTAAATACAGGCACAAAATCACGTAAATAGAAGCAGTACCTTGGAAACAAAGCAAAGGCCAGCAGACTCAGCAATGCAGGATTCCAGGACAATTACCAATTTTCACAAAACTCAATAATGCATTGCGATTTGGTAAATCACAACACACCTCTCGGCTTCACTCAGTGTCAGCAGAAGAAACAACAGAAAACTAACCTTAACACACACACCCAGCTACACTGCCAACTGCAGTGTGAGCTGAGGAAAAGGGAATCCTGACATAGCTTCCTAAACAACTCTAAACCTGAAGGTACAGGTGGGTGGCACAAGTGATTATTGTATGAGGCACAGATTGGCTGGCAAGTAGTGCAATATAAGATATTACCACAGGCAAAATTTTGTACCTTTAGATGGGGAAGGGAAAAGACCCTTGCATAGACTAGTATTCAAATTCTGTGTATATTCCAGCAAAAAACACCTTGCTGCAAAAGGGTGCCATTTCACTGAAAGTAAGAGGGTCCAATCCAATAGGATTGCACCAAAGGAGAAGATTGCCAGACAGCCAATGGGAGTGAAGTTATGCGAGAGACAGTTGCATGTGCTGGTAGCAGAGGCCACATGGTACTGCTACTCTAGTGGAGGGGGGAATCTGCACATTAGCCTGCATGATGTGGCATAAGAAGGGGACTAACCGAGAGATTCAATAAAAGTTCTTATTAAAAATGGTGCTAATTTTGCCCCCCCAACCAATCAAATATTATTTGACATTTGATAGCTAACATGGTAGCACCATTTTTAGTAATAAGTTAAAATAACCCTGTAAATTGCTATACATGCCCTACCAACATAGGGAGCCACAGGACAGCTAATACCTTTCGCTCCTTGCAGGACCATCTTCAGCTCACAGCAGGAGCAGGCCCAACTCCTGAATGTGGACACTTAAAGGAATAGTTCACTCCCAAAGTGAACTATTTCTTTTAAAGTATTGATTGAAGCCTGGGAGGTAAAGAGCTATGCCTTACCTTCCGTTCTTCAATCAATACCTCCGGATCCAGAAGCAAAGATTCAAGGAACTACCTTTAGCACGATTTACTTATGGCCACAGTGACAGGTCCCTACTGCTTCCTAGTTCTGTACAGCTATAGAGTGCATATAATAAAAATAATAATTATAGTAGACAGAACAAGGAAGCAGTTGGGGATTTACTGTGGATGGCGCAAAAGGTTAGTTTTGATCTTGTTCCTGGATTCTAAGCTAGATTAAAAGGAACGGAAAGGGAAGGCATAGCTCCTTAAAGGGCATGTCCACCCCCAAAACTATATTTAACCCACTAATGGACCCACTGAGAGATGATAAACATCCTTACCTTACATCCCTGACTACAAATGGTTTTCCTGTAATGTCCCTCCAAAGCCCAAAAACTGAACCAACAGGAGCCGGGCAGAGTCAATATAGGACGTGTCTCCCTACGGGAGACTTTTGCCATGCACAAGCAGCCCTCCTCCCCTCCCTCTCCCTCCCATTTTGCTCTCTTCCCCCTAGCATAAATCCTTTTTGTAGTGTAGGGCCCAACCGCATATTACTTTGTGCAGAAACTCCCCGAACTGTACTTACATTACCTGTTCCCCCGAAGTTCTGTGCAGCCGAAGCTGGTCTGTGATTGGCTGCCTCTCAGACAATCACAGACGCGGTGCCGGTCCGGCCACCTGCTTGCAGTTTGAGAAGGAAAGGGGTGGACATGCTTCAATCAATACATTAAAGGAGTAGTTTATTTTGGGAGTGAAATATTTTATTAAAAAATGAGGCAGGTTTCCAGTGCTGCAGTACGGTAAGGTCTGGAGGAAGAGCACCGGATCCTGATTTTTAACTATTAATTATTGTCGCTTCTGGAGGTTGGCTGCTGGCTGGTTTATAACCCCTGCTGTGCCTGGGTCCCCTAAGGCTGATGAAAAAGAAATATCAATTTTACTTTGGGGGGATGTACAAAAGATAGATTATATTAAAAAAAAAATACAATGTTCTATAATTATGCCATGTCAAGAAGTTCCAATATTTATCAGTTAGCCCTATGCCAAATGTAATATATAATTAATTACATGATTGCTGCAATCAGTGTATCATTTTTTTCTCTTTAGGTTTAGGCATACAAATGAGCTTAAAGATACTGTAACACACAAAAAGAAAACATGGAATTGGAAAAAGGTAGTAATACAAACCAAATATGCCATGTCATAAGAGTAAATCCTCAGTAATGCAAATAACGACTCTATAAGTTTGGAGGAGGTCATGTTAAGGTTTCCCTAATTTAAAGTGCTCAGTGAACAAAATAGAAACGACTCTGCAGTGTTTTGTGAGGATCTCCTTAGACTCTCTGTGTCTGCAGGGGCCAGGGTCTAAAGTTTAACGGTTCAATGCTGCTGCCAGCTTTCTTAAGACTGTGTAAAATCAATTAGCCTGTTTTCGCTTTTTAAAACGCAGGCATTTTTGTGCCATTTTCGGGCCTCCGCAATTATCCATCCACAGCATCCAGCCGGCAGTTTGTAAAATCAGTGTCTGGAAAATAAAGCTTGTATTTGGCTTTTATAGGTCGTATTTGGAGGTGTTTTTGGTGAGTCAGGGATCTGAGGGTTATCCTTAGTATTTTACTATGGGTGGTGGAACGTTAGGAGATAAAATCAAAGAGAAAAAACGCTAAAATGTCTGTCCTATTTAGGTCACAGGGGGAATCATTATATCACTGGTCTTTTTATGTATTTTTTATCTTTCATATGAGCCGCATCCATTCCGACTAAACAAATCTATTACCCATGCTTATTTTCTAGGGTGAGTTATAATAAATTTTTAAAATGCTTAATTTCCCCCACTCCTGGATGTCAGTCTTCTTAGCCCTGAATGCAAGTTATTAGCTTTGTCCACCTGAACTGAATACCGTATATACTCGAGTATAAGCCGACCCGAGTATAGCCGACTTAAGGTACCATTTTTACCTCAAAAATTAGGAAGCCACATTGACCGAGTATAAGCCGAGGGTTGAAATTGCCCTACTGCTTCTGTAGCCATGTGCATTTTATTGCATACTGGTAGCCATGGGGATTACTGTAGCCATGGGGATTACTGGTAGCCTGGGAATAACTGGTAGCCATGGGGATTACTGGTAGCCATGGGGGATGTACTGGTATCGCATGGGATAACTGGTAGCCATGGGGATTACTGGTAGCCATGGGGATTACTGGTAGCCATGGGGATAAACTGGAGCCATGGGGATTACTGGTAGCCGAGGGGATTATGGTAGCCTGGGGATTATGGTACAGCCATGGGGATTACTGGTAGCCTTGGGGATTACTGTAGCCATGGGGATTACTGGTAGCTGGGGATACTGGTGCCTTGGGATTACTGGTAGCAGCACTTGGGGATTACTGGTAGCCATGGGGATACTGGTAGACCTTGGGGATTACTGGTAGCCGGGGATATGGAGCCATGGGAAATGTACTTACAGTTTGGTGTGCAGAGCCTTCCGGACACCTTCCAGAGCCTTCCGGACGCTTCGCAGAGCCTTACAGACGCAGCCGCAAGTCAGGTGGTAAGCCGGCAGTCCCAGTAGTGCTTTGCGGGCTGTGGCGCGATGACGTCATCGCGCCGACGTGCGCAAAGTACTACTAGGAACTGCGGTCTTCTTACCTGACTTGCGGCTGCGTCTGGAATTAAGGTTAAGTACCAGCTTGGACCCGAGTATAAGCCGAGGTTCATTTTTCAGGTCAGTTTAAGACCTGAAAACCTCGGCTTATACTCGAGTATATACGGTAATCCTGGACTCTCTTTTTCAATGCCTTCTTATTAGGCAGTGAGATCAATTTATTAATGTACCAGGTTGAAGGTCGGTAAGATAATAATGGCTACACTGGTTAGGGTAGCCTGTGTTGTATTAAATTAAGTTTAAAAGGTGATTCCCATATTCCCACTTTATTTCCCTTTTTTAGTACTGACGAGTGTTAGGCTAGGTACACACAATACCATTAAAGCCCCAATACTGTCGGATCCGATGTAATCGGGGTTTATCGGTTATGTGTGTACCTAGCTTTACCGAACGAGCGCCGCGGCCGCTGAAAGTTCGGGATGGCCAAGCGGCCTTGTTCAGGAAAGAGGAAAAATTTTCATCAGCCACAGTAGACTCCCTTTAGGGGAGTCTGCCCGAGCTGAGGGAAATACACAGTCCAGAGTGTTCTCCCTATGCGTGCATTGCAGATCCTATCTTGTATCTTTCAAAAATCGGCAAGTGTGTACTCAGCTTAGCTCTTGTTAAAAAGGTTTTCAACCTCTCAGCTTTATCATCGTGGAGCGAAGTGCAGAGGATAAGATGGAGCAATGCAAAGTAGGCCAACAGGGGAAAGAGCATTCAGTCGTGACCGTGATGTAATAGTTACATACTTAATTGACTGCATAGAAGGTGTCACTGTACAGTCTATATCTTATAATACTGAATATATCAGCTAGGGTTCGGACCTGTTTTTGTTTTTAAGGTTTGACATGTCAATAAAGTTGGAAAATATAAATTCATTTTTATGTTAGTTTTAAAGGGCAGGGCCAGCACAGCTGTAAATTGAGTAATGATTTCAGCTGCTGGAATGTAGAGACGTTATGGGGGGTGATGTTGTTTTTTTTGATATTGTGTCCTTTTTTAAATGCTGGAAAATAGTCTAACACCCCCCCCAGGTACTTATTAGTATTGAGAAACACTCCACAATGTCTGACACCTCATGGACCGTTGGCAGGCTTAAATAAATGCCACTTATACGTTTTCACACTCAGATTTTGAATGGCTGAACTAACGCAATAAAACACTTTTCGCCCATTTGCATAAATATGCACACGCGATTCCGCAGTGATGTATGGCTAAAGTAGTAGCAGTAAGACTTTTCGCCTCTGGTTTATGACTGCTTTATAAACAGCGAAAATCATAATTTGGCGGCAATTTATGGAGCAAAAAGTTTAACTAACCTTTGGAAAATATGCCCTTGGTCATTAATAAAAATCTTTCAATCTCATAAGTTTTGCCAGCACTCTTCCCTCTCTCGGATCACAATCTAATTACTTTTTCTACCACCTACTCTCCCCTCACCTTGATACTCAATAGTGTCTTTCACAACATCCAAACAATAAACTTTCCAGCTCTATCCTCTTCTCTCAGATTCTAGCCTGGCTGCCCTCATGTCCACACAAACTCACAATAATCGCTCCACTAACCCTCGTACTTGACTCATCAATTCAGATTACCCAATTCTACGCTACTGTACTCGAGTGGCTGTGAAAAAAGTCACGCAGTCAGGCAGATTTTAGCACTACAAGCTCATGATGTTAATCAGCTTTCAGCAGCAAAATAATCCTACTCTAGACACACTAATAAACAATATTAAAAATAACCCCACGTTGTCTATTTCGTATTTCTCTTGCAACCATTGTCTACTGACACTCTTCATTCCATTTACGCCCTGTCACGAACGCAGTTCGCTGGGCAACGTGATCTGGATTACTTATCGGTATTCGCTGCCACCACTTTAAGTTACGGCTTAAAGACGCCCAAAACCACTCTTGACTCTCACTGACTATGCACACCCATGTCCTGGCCAGCTAAATGGTTAACACTACACATTCACTCCAGCAACTAACTGGTTAATTAGCTCAGTCCTTCACAAGCAAGTCACAGGTTAATTAGGCATTTACACTGCACACTCCATTCAACACCATATAAACTTATCAGAGGCTAACTGAGTTCTTTAGAGCATCAAAGACAAAACTTATTAAATTTTAGATTTAATTCCAAAAGGTGGACAGTGCATTAATACAAAAATAAAAGAAAATGCTTGTGTTACAATAAAATGACATACAATAGGTACAACAGTTATATTAAATAAAAGGATAAAATATTCACCGACCCTACTCACTAGAAGAAGCCTGTATCCTGGGGCAGGAAGAAGAAGAAAAATGGGGTCCATACACAGTTTTAGGCAGTCCCCTACAAGTATGAACAAAGCTATATGGGCTACAAGGCTTTTTAAACCATTTGATGAAAACCCCTCCGGCTATTGCATGAGGTGGGAGTGTCTAGCAAAGTCCAGATTTAGCTAGCAAAAGCACTCATTCCCCCTCAGTTAGGCGGATTCCACATAAATGTAGATATGTACATTTGTACTGGGATATTGACCACATATTCTCTCCAGTATTAATATCAAGTTCCTCCAATACCAAACATGACTGTGTGTAATCATATTTCCCAAGATATTGATAACTCGCCCTTGGCAAGGGAATAAGGCTCCATGTTGGGAGAATATTGAAGGGCCTTCTGTTCCATTCATAAAATAATATTGGTTTCTATCTTGCACATTCCAATGCCGAAATACAATATTTTACATGTATGACTGTCCTTAAAATGAACCTTAGTACCACCAGACCCTAGCTGAAGAGAATTCCAGATGCACGGTTCGGCCCACATTGTCTGGAAAGGAGATCTGGTTTATGCTTCACTATACTAGTATATAAACAATAGGACTGTTCCAGGGTGGAATGGATTTTTATTGGCCCTTTGCAAGAACTAATACCAATAGTTAACCCATTCTTACCAAGTCAGTACACACTTTCCTGACCCACCACCCCCTTTAAAATTGGAGCACGGGATGTGACTCACAGGTCACTCCATACGACGTCCATAATCAGGTGGGTTGATAGACATGAATATCCACCTGCATTCCCTTTGTTCGGTGAACGTAAATCATATTGCTCCATGGATGTGATTCCACCTGCACATTTTTACAAACACACATCCTCTTTACTGTGGTATTGAGAACGGGTTTGGGTTCACATTCACGGAACCCAAGTAGGACTGGTTGACCTCTTGATGCCCAGTCTGTACACACTTCCGATATAGAGAGAAAACCACCCACACTACCATTTGTGGACCACTCTGTGTGCTGGCAGGTACAGTTCTGTATTCACCACCTGGAGTACAGTGTATGTAGGGGGACTGTACCCGGCCACTCCTAACCTCAGGCATCTGTCCTCCCTCTGACTCACTCTCCTGCTGGACAGATCTCTCTTTATCCTCACTGCTACCTGTATCCTGTGGGTCTAAAGTTCCCCATCCCCTGGGTCTAAACTCAGACAGATAATGGTCACTCTTACCCTTTCCTTGCCTTCCTGTCACCCATATCCTGCTCCCTCTTAGACTGGGCAAACCAGTGACTGTTACTGGTATGGTTTGTCCTCAGGGATAGCTACCTTCTTTCCATCTACTGGGGACACTCCTAGTCTCGTTAGCTGTCCCTCTTTACCCTTGCTCTTCCTTCTCCACTCACCACTTGAAGCTAGTACTGGCGCTACCGCATGCCCACAGCTACACTCTCTCTCCTCAGTCTGAGTGGAAACATCCATTAGGACCCTGCTCTGAGTCCTTACCACCTGCCCCACACACTCCTGCACTAATTCCTGACTGCTATCCAGGACCTCAGCAGATTGGGCACAGGATCAGGGATTCTTAACCTGGAAATCCCTCTCTACCCGGTACTTTACCCAGAACATTACTCGGGATACCTTTCCTCCCCTCTACATTCACCATGTAGACAGTACTGGTTCTGGCGCTGACTGCACACCCTCTCTGGTTCTCGCCCCTCCCCTCCCAGTTCTGTGACAATCCCTACCTACAGGTACTATACCGACTCTCCAGAGAGTGGACTTGGGGATCCCTCTCTCTCTCTCCATTAACACAGTTAGGCAATACTGGTTCTGGCGCTGACTGACACCTCTCTGGTCCTCTCAGCCCTCCTCCCAGTATCTTGTCCCTTGTTACCTGTTCCCTTTACTGATGGCAGTGGGTGGTCACACTCCAGTGTGGCTGGACTTAGTGGGACGGATCATTTGGCACAAAAGCAGAGACCATTCTCCCCAAATCATTCCCCAAAACACATTGACAGGAATTTCATTGGATATCCCACTTCCCTCAGACCTCTCCCCACCCCCAATCCAAGTAAACATTAGCCACAGGCAACGTGGATGACTCCCACCCACTCCCTTTACCATAAAAGTCTTCCCAGGAATAATGTCCCCAAAGTAATCATCTCTGGACGCACCAGAGACAAGTTAGCTCCTGAGTCCGTAACCCTGGTAACTTTATCTCCCACAGTCACAGTCTGCATATGATGACATAATTCTCTGTCTTACCAGACGAGCATTACCACTGGATTGACAGGTGACACTGGTCCCTTTCTTTCTGGACAGGAAGCTCTTACATTTCCCGTTCTGGTTACATATAAAAATCTGCGTGTATCTCCATGGTTAACGCTCACACTGGGCCTTTCAGACAAATTTCACCAGCCTTGACATTCTGCTGTACTGCTTCCCTGTGGTGATGCTCCTTCCAGCTTGGTGATCTTTGTAGAGTTGGACGATTCGGATGTTTCCACCCTGTTGGCTGCCTAGGTGTCTGCGATATTCTGCTGTTTTGCGCTGTTTTTGGCCCCGATCCAATACAAACTGTCGCACATCTCCAGGACAGATACTAAGGAAACGATCATTACCATAAGATCCTCCAGTCCTCAAATTTAGTAACAGACAGTCCTTTAATCCACTGGCGAAAACTGGTTCTCAGATACCACAACATCTGAGAGTAGCTGTCCGTGGTACCTCTCTGCAATGCTCAAAACTTTTTGCATACACCTCGGCGTGAGTTAAATTTTTAATCAGAGCCTGTTTCAAAGCCTCATAGTCCCCATCAAGCTCTGTGGTAGTTTAACAAAGGCATCTTAGGCTTGCCTTTTCCAGGTGTCAAGTATCTTGCCCACCTGCTCCTGTGGCAACTGATACTGTCTGCAGCACTTTTCAAAACAAAAAAGTGTCCAAATTGCTATCACTGTCCATGACGGAAAACTTGGGTGAACCATGCAAAGCAACGGACCCTCTCTGGACTCACTGGACTGTGGAGATGGGTCTGGTGCTGGAGCTTTGCTAACTCCAGTTGAAATGCACGGTCTGCGGCTGCAGTTCGAATTCTCTCTGCGCCTGCCGCTCAGCTGCTTCCCGCTGGGCTTGCCATTCAGCTCTCTCAGCTGCTGCTGCGGCTGCCTCCCTCTGTGCCTCCCGCTCATGATGCTGCAAGATCAATTGAAGACATAGCTGTGGGTCATCTGAACCCAACAATTGTAAATCCTTTTGCAGGGAAGAAGTGCGGTTTTTCCTGCATTGTAGTATTCACATGCTGAGAGAATCCAAGGTTAACAGTCCTCTCTGGGATAGCTAAATCCACATCGCTTCCCGACTCAGTTGTGTAGTTCTGCTGCTCCTGGTCACTCTCCAACAATGCTTATCAGCAGCTCCTTGGACTTGTCCAGGACATCAATACCTCTTTCCTCACAGAGATTGATCAGGACCTCCTGGTTTGTCTTTGTAAAAGGTTGCCATCCTCAGCAACCTTACCAAATAAAAGATAGAAAAGAAAAATAGAGAAGGGGGGGGAACAACTGTTTGTACTATGTCTTTTAAAAATAAATGCACTGAGTCTTTGAAGACTGATACCCTCGCAAGGATACAGTTCTTTAGTACAAGGTTAAATAACTTAATCCAAGCACTAATGCTCTAATAAAAAATAATTTATCCCACACGCTGCCAGCCAATTTGTCACGAACGCCAGTTTGCTGGGCACGTGATCTGACTAATTAATCAGTATTCGTGCCACCACTTTAAGTTACGGCCTTAAAGACGCCCAGAAACCCACTCTTGACTCTCACGACTATGCACCACCCTGTCCTGGCAGCTAAATGGTTAAAACTACACCATTCACTCAGCAAACTAACTGGTTAATTAGCATCAGTCCTTCACAAGCAGTCACAGAGTTAATTAGCATTTACACTGCACACTCCATTCAAACACATATAAACTTATCAGGGCTAACTGAGTTCTTTTAGAGCATCAAAGACAAAACTTATTAAATTTTAGATTTAATATTCCAAAAGGTGGACAGTGCATATAATACAAAAATAAAAGAAATGGTGTTACAATAAATGACATACAATAGGTACAACAGTATATAAAATAAAGGAATAAAAATATTCACAGACCCTACTCACTAGAAGAAGTCTGTATCTGGGGCAGGAAGAAAATTGGGTCCATACACACGTTTTAGCATGTTCCCTAAGTATGAACAAAGTTATATGGGCTACAAGGCTTTTTAAACCATTTGATAAACACCCCCTCCTGGCTATTGCATGAGGTGGGAGTGTCTAGCGCAAGTCCAGATTACAATAGCCAAAGCACTCATTCCCCCTCAGTTAGGCAGATTCCATATAAATGTAGATTGACATTGTAATGGGATATTGACCACATATTCCTCTCCAGTATTAATTATCAATTCCTCCAATACCAAACATGACCTGTGTGTAATCCATATTTCCCAAAATATTGATAACTCGCCTTGGCAAGGGAATAAGGGCTCCATGTTGGGTATCATATTGAAGGGCCTTCTGTTCCATTCATAAATATAATATTGGTTTTATCTTGCACATTCCAATGCCGAAATACAATTATTTTTACATGTAGACTGTCCTTAAAATGACCCTTAGTACCCACCAGACCCCTAGCTGAAGAGAATTCCAGATGCACGGTTCGGCCCCACATTGTCTGGAAAAGGAGATTGGTTCTATGCTTCATAATCGTAATATAAACAGGACTGTTCCAGGTGGAATGGTATTTTTTTATTGGCCCTTTGCAAGAACTAATACCAATATTTAACCATTCTTACCAAGTCAGTACACACTTTCCTGACACGCCCCTCAGGATTTGCAGACTACTTTACAACTAAAGTAGATGATATCCGCACTCTAATCCCCTCACCCAGAACAACTCACACTTTCTCTTCCTGCCCCACCACCTGCAGTTCTGGAATCTTTCACCCTGTCACCCATTCTGAAGTCTTCAAATTCTGTTGTCCTCACCATTACAATGTGTACCCTTGATTTAATTTCTGAGTCTTTCTTACTCAGACACTGTGCTAAAATCTTTTCCCCTGTTCTTGCTCACATTTTTAAACATCCATGCGTCAAACCTCTTCTTAAAAAACCCTCTCTGGACCATAGTCTGGATTCTGACCATGTCATTGAACTGAAAGGCCCATTGCAAAATCTCAAATGACTTACAAACTGCCAAAGCCAAGGGACTGTTCTCGGCCCTCATTCTCCTAGACCTTTCGGCTGCCTTTGATACTGTGAACCACTCTTTTTTATGCAAATCTATTCTCTGGGCATCCGAAATCAAGCTATGGCAGTGGTTGACTTATCTCTGTAACAGATATTTCTCTGTCTCTTTGCTAATAAGACTTCCTCTCATGTTCCTCTTAGTGTGGGGGGTCCTTAGGGCTCGGGTTTAGGACCATTGCTATTTTCCTCTACACCATGTCATTGGAGAAATAATCAGTTATTTTTGCTTTAAACATCACTTATACTCTGATGATACCCAGATTTTTTTGTCCACCCACACACTAACCCCTGATGTTCAATCCCAAATCTCTACGTCTCTAATGTCTGCTCTCTGTTTCCCTGGATGGCACACCGCCCTTAAACTCAATCTATCTAAAACGTAATAGAATCTTTCCCCCCCTAAACTAGTACTTAGTGCACCCTTCTCCATCTCTATTTTCCTTATGTGATTCTGCATGTTGCCTTAGAGTAATCTTTGCCTCTTTTTCCCTTCCATTATCACATTAACAATGTCACTAGGACTTGTCATTTTCTCTTCACAATATTGCCAAGACCCACCATTTCCTCTCTCGCTCCACTACTAAAATGCTCATGCATGCCCTTATAATACTCGTATTAACTACTGTAACATTCTGCTAATAGACTCCGGGCCTGTTATCTCCTCTCCAATCTTGTACTCGGCAGGTTGGATCATCTCTTTCCTCCAAAAGAGAACCCGCAGCACCAAAACTGCAGTCCATAGGATGACTTCCCATCAAAGAATCATATTTAATACCCTTCTTTTAACCTTTAAATACCTTCACTCTACTGCAACTTCCTACCATTTTCTTTCTTATCCCTAATGTCCTAGAGGTGCCCTACTTCCTTCCATCTTAAACCATTCTCTGTTCCCTACCTTTGGAACCTTCTCCCTCACTCATTTCGCCAAAGTAACATCCTTTAGCTCCTTTAAATCAAAACTGTTACTCTACCTTTCTTGAAAACCAGCACTATTACTCATTGTTAGCTGTTCTTACCACTTTATCCCTCCCCCCACTTGTGTCTGTATTTTGTCCCTCCCACTTGATTGTAAGCTCTTCGGGAGGGATCTCTTTCCTGATATATCAAGGAACTCCTAACTTAAATTAGTGGCTTGCACTTATCCCCCTGGCTGTATTTTTAATGTACAGCACTGCCAACCCAAGTGGCTCTATATAATTAAAAATATACATACATAAATATAGGACAAGCCAATTTACCTTTTAAGAACAAAGGAAACCCATGTAAAGCAAAGCTTTGCAATCCAGTAAGCTAGCCTTTGGAACTATGAGCTGCCCATATATTATGGTAATACCCATATCACATGTATGCAATGTAAGCTATATAGTTAACATTTTTGGTATTTAATTTCTATATGCCATTTTAGCTTTATTTTTCACTTTTAATTGTAACATTTTTGGGACGTTCTGTACAACCACCTGTCCCAAATACTATACGATCCATTTTACATGCACCAACTTCGATTGTGAAGAGTAATCTGGCCAGAGAATGCACTACAATGTCTGCTGAAATGGAGAAAAAATGCTTTGATTATAAAGGCTCTCTGTTGATCCACAAGAAGTGATCAGACTTAATACATATGTTGATCACCATTCCTTTAGAAGTGAAGTGTGGAAAAATCACCAATCATGCCGTCGGATTCTATAGAAATGTTCTGCTTTAATTGGGCAACCTTAAAGATTTTAGAATTGTATATAAATATATTTTCTTGCGAAATATGGGTATTACACTGATAAATGTAAGTACATGTATCGAGTGATTATTGAATAAATTCAAATTATTTCTTTTTCTAGATATAAGCAACTCAATGTTCAAAGTTTGAACAATATGGAAATATGCAAAGGAGCTGCCAAACTTCACAACAAAGTACTACAGTAATAATAGAGGATAGCAGTCAAGCATTTTAAGTGAAAAGTAAAAGTCATTGACTACTTGACCTTGGCAGTGAAATACCAGAATGCACATGCAAAGATTGGAAAACATGTTTCATGCCATGTATTTTAAAGTGGAAAACCTTCATACTACTTATTCAAAGAATCTTTATTGTGTTGTATTCTAAGTGTGTGGACAGATGCAGAATGTCACATAAATATATTTTGGAGATTTTTAAAATGCTGTATAGAAAATGTTTCTCATAAATTGTAGAAAGAAATGACAATACAAATAGTCGTACTACACTTTTAAGTAGTTGTGCTCTGACTTTGAAAAGAGTGTTAGATATGTGTACTTACTAAAGGATGCTGGAAGAAGTGTTCAGCTCATCCCAAAAGATCATGGACTGCCAGTGACAGAGAGTCATGGAAAATTCTGTTCAGGTTTAATACATATTCTCACTGAATGAAAATATGGAAGCCCAAGCAAATTGGGTCCCATAGAAAAATTATATTCTTAGTGGGGTGGGGCCTCATGATAATATAATAAATGTTTACCAATATATCAATCAGCTCGATTATCCCAGTACTTCGGGTCTTTTGCCCCTTAACAGTTTGCATTGAGAGCACTGCTAAAATGCTCCAAATTATCATGTTGGTGAATGGTGTAGAATGTTGACAATACTATGGGGGAGATTCAATATGGCCCTTTCCATCTAAAACACACGTTAAACCGAAAAAAAATCGGGGTAACGTGGGGTTTAGATGGAATTAAAAGCACAGCGCCATTTCCGAATGTTTTTGGAAAAAAGCACTGTTCTAACGATCCAAAACCCCTGCCGTTAAGTTTTGCGCTAACTCGTAGCGCAAAACTTAACGGTAAAGGCTGTGGAGCGTTAAGTTTGCACTCCTTACCTTACCCCGATCCCGCAATGCAATAACTGACGTAATCCCGTTTACGTCAGTTATTGTATCCCGGGATCAGGCTAAGGTAAGTAACGCGGCTCTCACTTATTGAATCTCCCCGTATATATCCTAAATATGAAAAAGTAATCTAATTTTTTTTTAGTCGTTATAACAGTTACATAGTAATAGTATGGAGGTTGTATAATGACATATGTCTATCTACCCAAACTTTATACCCTACCCATAATGTCTGTCTAACAGTTACATGGTAACATGGTATTGGAGATTTAACATAGATTGGAGGTTGTATAAAGACATACGTCCATCTAGTCCAACCGTTAACACTGCCCATAATGTCTGTATAATAGTTACATAGTAACATAATATGGAGGTTGTATGAAGACATGCATCAATCTAGTCCAACCATTATATGCTACCCATAATGTCTGACTGAGCCCTGCACATTGTACCCGTCTAAAAGCAGATCCAAATATTTATTGGCCAACCTTATTCATGTGTGCAGAGGTTTTTGGGAGCTACACAGACCAAGCAAGCATCAAAACAGCACAGATAAATCTGGAGTGCCCTAGTAGTGGATAGGCACAAGTGAGTGTTTTAAGAATTTTAATATAATGGAAGTGTCATTTTAAACTGATTTTTTACAGAGATCTTGATCTTAACCTTTTTTTTTTAACCTATTTTTTTTAACTTTTGTTTTAACCCTTCCCTTACCCATACCCCCAAGCATAAGGTATTAAGTCATTGATCAACGGAGGTGATCATTGCTGCTGTAGAAGTCCAGGACATGTACAAAAAGTATTTAGAAGAGAGATGTGTTTTACCTTATTGCCTGTTCACTTATATGCACTTTTTTGCCCCATGGGCTATCTACATTTAAATCAATAAAGGATTTTATAACGAATAAATCTATTTGGGTGTGCCCTCATAATTCCACTTTTCCTTTTGCAATTGTATTTGAGTAGGAGGTGAACCCTATACAAAAACTTGTCTGACCCACCCTTACAAAATCAAGTTTTTGTATAGGGTTTAAGTCTGGCCTTTAGAGTTTATTCTAAGTACTGTTTACCCTTTAGCACAGCACCTGGATAGGTCAATCAAAAAAAACACACCAATTGATAATTAATACATAGTTGTGAGGAGGGTACTTGGTTTTTGAATTGCAGCAAGCAGACCTAGATAGATTATCAAAATGGCAGAATGGCAGGTGAGATTCAATGTTGATAAATGTAAGGTGATGCATTTGGGGTTTAACAATCCTTGGTCGTACCCTCTGTGTTTAGTGAATCTCTAATGGAAAAGATTTGGGGGTTCTGGAGTAGATAACAGACTTACAGGGATATGTAATAAAAGTTTTATCGTTAAAAATGGTGCTAATTTTGCCCCAACCATCAGATTTAGCTTTCAAATGTTAAATAAGATCTGATTGGTTGGGGCAAAATTAGCACCATTTTAAACAATATATTTATATATATATATTATATATAATATTTATTTATTGAATAAACCGGATAGTTGTAGCAAACAATGCCAGGCAGCAACGGCCTGATATTTTCTTGTTGTCTTGTATAAAGAGGGGAATAGATTCAGGAGAAAAAATATGTTTCCCTCTTACAAGGCACTGGTAAGGCCTCATTTGGAATATGTGGTGCGGTTTTCTTTACAGTGAGAACGGTGAATCTGTGGAACTGTCTTCCAGCAGATGTGGTAATGGAAAGTTTATTGAATAATTTTAAAAGTAGCCTAGATAGGTTTCTAAAACTAAAAAATATTGAGAATAACCATTCTGGTTGATCCAGGGATACTTTCTGATTACTGTTTGGAGTCAGGAAGGAATTTCTCCCCCTCTTTTTAGCTAGGTGGTTTTTTTTTCCCTTCCTTGCTACATTTAAGTTTATCAACCAAAACTCTAAGATCTTTTTTCAACAGAAATTCACTTGGCACAAACCCATTTTTAATATAACCAGTCTAAGAATTGTAGGCCCAAAGTATACTACATCCATCTCTTGCCTAGTCCAAATTCTTACCTACTTCCATAAAAGCCATAAAGATTGTTAGACAAGATCTATCCTCCTAAATCCATGTTGATTTTTATTATCGCTAGCAAACCCCACGGCGAACACCACACCCCTCCCCATGCGCACCTCCTCCATCCCCCCACACTGGACACAGCGCTCGAGCAAAAGCATTCATGTGATATTACAGCCTTTGGTTACTAAATAAATAAGGTCAGTCCTTAAAACATACTCTAGAATATGTTCCCATATCAATCATTCCAGTATTTTCCGCAACACTGAAGTTAAACTCCGGTTCTGTAATACCCAGCTGTGTTCCACTACCCTTTTGAATATTCAGCTTTTTCCAATCATTTGCAACATTTTTGTTATGAGGGAATCTGAGAAAATAAGAAACAATGGCCTGGATAAAACAAAACTTCACTATATAAGGACTTATAGATGTATTTTTTTTTTGTCAATGAGCTTTTTTGATATTAACACTTTTTTAATCACCTTATTGCATTTTCAAATTAATCATAACATAGCACAGTCATGATTTAGTAGTCAAACATTAAAAACATTGGTATACATTTGGGGATAATGACTGGTCAATAAAATGATTGGGTAGGTCAGCTGGTTGGAGGGTCGCAGATCACAGAAAGGATACAAACATATTTAGTAGTTTTAAAGAAGGATATGGGGAGATACACCATTGTATGCGAAAGAACATAAAGTAATGGGAAGGAGTACAATTTTAATTAGGTTATTTTCCCCATATATTTAATGGTGGCTTCTTCATTGAATTGTCTTGGTTTTTACCAAGTCCAGCAGAGATCGATATTGAGGTCATAGAATTTGATTGGGCCTTTGTTATCTGTATTCCCAGATACTTAAAATAAGGTTCTATTTGGATGCACTATTGATCCAAATAAGGTACTATTGGAACATAGTTGAATGTGGGGTTTCATCTATGCAATATAGACAGTTATATATATCGATAATATACGAGACGGTATAATCGTAAGAAACTGACACGTTTTAATAAAAAAAGATAGGGAAAATGGTCAAAAAACTGACTGTCCACTGTAAAAATTCTTGGTGCTGAGTAGAATTATCACAACTTTTTATTTGCTGTTTTATAAGGGGACAGTTTAGAGGTATGCCTATTCCTTTGTAATATCTAGGCCTTCAAACAAGTTGATTTAAATGAAAAGCGCAAGATTCCTACCTTTCTATATGCTGCAGAGCCCAAGAGTTGAAGAAATCACTGATCAGAAAGTCAGGGGGTGGAAGGTTCTTCTAATTTGTGGTTGGCACATGCTCGGTGCAGAAGAAAAAAGCGGAGGGAAAAAACTACTTTTAATACCTCCCACTCGCTGGCCCCTTCCCTGCAGCTCCCCATGGCCCTCCCTCAAAAGGCACTGTTGGCCACCCCCACTGGCACCTCAGACCCATACCCCCTACAGAAAACTGCATAAAAACAGTGTTTTCAGGCAAAAATACAGTTAGAAATAGTGACTGCCTGAAAACTCTGTTTTACAATTTTCTCTAGGGGGGTATTGGTTGAGGGGCCAGTGGAGGAGGGGCAAGGGTTGCCCCACATGTGAGAGGGGCCATGGGCCCTGCAAGGGGAGGGGCCATTGGGGCCCACAAGGAGGAGGAGATTAAGAGGAAGAGGGACTGTCACAATGATTTCAGAGCAGGAAGCCGGATGTGCAGGGGATCTGGTTATACTGCTACCATATGACACATTAAAATGTAAATATTTGCAAAACTATGTAAAAAAAAATGAAAGTATAATTGTAAAATAACGCAATTATAAAAATAAATAAAGCAATTCCTGTCAATTTACCTAAAGTCATTTTTGGACCACAGTTACTCTTTAAAATGTGTCAGCACAGACACTTCATGATTACCATTTAGTTGGTTACTATAGTATTGCATAAAATTCCCTTCCTCTTCAAACAATAAACCAGTAATTAACAAAGTACACATGAGTTGTCTAAACAAACACAAGATTATTCCATGCACAATTTGCATTGGAAATTCAAAGCGATAATGATAAAAGAAGTCATATACTACAGATACTTTTTATTACAACAATATGTATTCAAGTGTCAATATTCTCTCTATGTTGCAACATAATAGGCCTTAGCTGGGTACACATTTGCACAATAGTTAGAAATGTCTAATAAAGCACACACAACACACAGTCCCGAGCATTCTCCCTATGTAAAGCATAGGAGAATGCTTGGAACAGTAGATTTTCCCCCAGCTGCGGGCAATCCACTATACTTTAAGGACAGGGAGTCAACAGCAGGCGAGAGAAAATTTCTGGCATTTCCGAATGACCACGAGACCGACAGTGAACATTAATCAGCCTTGCAATCGTTCAGAAAACGTGCTACACACAGTAACAAGAGAGGGACGATATTGTTTTATCCGACAGTATGTCCTCCTTGTCGTTTGTGGTGTACTCACCTTAAAGCTTGGTTCATAAACAATAAATCAGAGGTTGTCTTCCCTCCCGTGCCTAACATACCCCCACAGCAAGCATCACATGCGTCCCTGTGCCTAAGGTTCGTACACACTGCCAATTTGGCACCGAGCCACGACCCCGGAAGACGATGTATTCACAACTGAAACACGTATGTATTCGTAACCGTAACACTCTTCAACCACCAGCCAGCACATTTGGACCTTACACACACATTAAACCAACACAGCTAGCACCACATGCCTCCTAGTGCTTACACACTCTAATACTATTAAGGGTTTAGGATTGTAGGTAGGGTGTTAGGAGTGTGAGGTACAGGGAAGCACACACCAAAACCCACAAAGCCAGCATAAGTGCTTCCTGTGCCTCACACACACCTAAATATCCCTAGCCAGCACATGTCCCTCTGCCTCACAACCTAAACCCCAAAGCTAGAACCACAAGCTTCCCTGTGCTCACACCTAAACCCTATAGCTAGAGCCACGTGCTCCCGGTGTTATTAAACAAACCTCCATAGCCAGCTCTACATGCTTCCCTGTGCCCCACATGCACCTAAACATCCATAGCCAGCTTCATGTGCTTCCCTGTGCCTTACACACCTTAACCCCCATAGATAGAATCATGAGCTTCCCTATGCCTCATGCACCTAGACCCCCATAGCTAGAACCATGTGCCTTTCACACACCTAAACCTCCATAGCCAGCTCCACATGCAACTAAATCTCCATACCTAGTTCCATGTGCTTTCCTGTGCCTTAAACGCAAAACCCATAGCTAGAATCATGTGAGGGGCAGGGAAGCACACAGAGTTGGCTATCGGTTTAGTGGTGTGAAAGGCACAGGGAATCACATGGTGCTGGCTAT
>JAACNH010003235.1:0-30659 GCA_019447015.1 Hymenochirus boettgeri | reverse complement strand
TTTATTGGGTCAGGGGACCCGCAGTACCCGATTTATTGGGTCAGGGGACCCGCAGTAGCTGATTGATTGGGTCAGGGGACCCGCAGTAGCTGATTTATTGGGTCAGGGGACCAGCAGTACCTGATTGATTGGGTCAGGGGACCTGCAGTACCTGATTTATTGGATCAGGGGACCCGCAGTACCTGATTTATTGGGTCAGGGGACCCGCAGTACCTGATTTATTGGGTCAGGGTACCCGCAATACATAATATATTGGGTCAGGTGACCAGCAGTACCTGATTTATTGGGTCAGGTAACCTGCAGTACCTGATTTATTGGGTCAGGTGACCCGCAGTACCTGATTTATTGGGTCAGGTGACCTGCAGTACCTGTTTTATTGGGTCAGGTGACCTGCAGTATCTGATTGATTGTGTCAGGGGACCTGCAGTACCTGATTGATTGTGTCAGGGGACCAGCAGTACCTGATTTATTGGGTCAGGTGACCCGCAGTACCTGATTTATTGGGTCAGGGAAAACCACAGTACCTGATTTATTTGGTCATGTGACATGCAGTACCTGATTAATTGGGTCGGGAGACCTGCAGTACCCGATATATTGGGTCGGGGGACCTGCAGTACCTGATTTATTGGGTCTGGGGACCTGCAGTACCCGATTTATTGGGTCTGGGGAACTGCAGAACCCGATTTATTTGGTCAGGGAACCAGCAGTACCCGATTTATTGGGTCATGGGACCCGCAGTACCAGGTTTATTGGGCCAGGGGACCCACAGTACCCGATTTATTGGGTATGGGGACCGGCAGTACCTGATTTATTGGGTCAGGGGACCTGCAGTTCCCAATTTATTGGGTCGGGGGACCTGCAGTACCCGATTTATTGGGTTGGGGGACCTGCAGTAGGCGATTTATTGGGTCTGGGGACCTGCAGAACCCGATTTATTGGGTCAGGGAACCAGCAGTACCTGAGACCCCATCAATCATGTACTGCAGGTCCTGACCGCAATCAATCTACTGCAGGTCCCCTGACCCCAATCAATCAGGTACTTCCGGTTGCCTTGACCCAATCAATCAGTTACTGCAGGTCCCCCTGACCCAATCAATCAGGCTGCAGGTCCCTTGACCCAATCAATCAGGTACTGCAGTCCCCTGACCCAATCATCCGTACTGCAGGTCCCTTACCCATCAATCAGGTACTGCAGGTCCCCTGACCCAATCAATCAGGTTACTGCAGGTCCCCTGACCCATCAATCGGTACTGCAGGTCCCCTGACCCAATCAATCAGTACTGCAGGCCTTGACCCCAATCAATCAGGTACTGCCGGGTCCCCTGACCCAATCAATCAGGTACTGCGGTCCCTGACCCAATCAATCAGGTACTGCAGGTCCCTGACCCATCATCCGGTCACTGCAGGCCTGACCCACAAATCGGTACTGCAGGTCCCCTGACCCCAATCAATCAGGTACTGCAGTTCCCCTGACCAATCAATCAGGTACTGCAGGTCCCCTAGCCTAAATCATGTACTGCAGGTCCCCTGACCCAATCAATCAGGTACTGCAGGTCCCTTGAACCTATCAATCAGGAACTGCAGGTCCCTTGACCCAATCAATCAGGTACTGCAGGTCCCCTGACCCAATCAATCAGGTACTGCAGGTCCCTTGACCCAATCAATCAGGTACTGCAGGTGCCCTGACCGAATCAATCAGGTACTGCAGGTCCCTTGACCCAATCAATCAGGTACTGCAGGTCGCCTGACCCAATCAATCAGGTACTGCGGTCCCCTGTCCCAATAAATCCGTACTGCGGTCCCCTGACCCAATAAATCGGGTACTACGGGTCCCCTGACCCAATATTAAACTCGGGTACTATGGGTCCCCTGACCAATAAATCGGTACTATGGGTCCCCTGACCCAATAAATCGGGTACTACGGGTCCCCTGACCCAATAAATCGGGTACTGCTGGTTCCCTGACCCAATAAATCGGGTTCTGCAGGTCCCCAGACCCAATAAATCGCCTACTGCAGGTCCCCCAACCCAATAAATCGGGTACTGCAGGTCCCCCGACCCAATAAATTGGGAACTGCAGGTCCCCTGACCCAATAAATCAGGTACTGCCGGTCCCCCCATACCCATAAAATCTGGGTACTGTGGGTCCCCTGGCCCAATAAACCTGGTACTGCGGGTCCCATGACCCAATAAATCGGGTACTGCTTGCTTCCCTGACCAATAAATCGGGTTCTGCAGTTCCCCAGACCCAATAAATCGGGTACGCAGGTCCCCAGACCCAAAATCAGGTACTGCAGGTCCCCCGACCCAATATATCGGGTACTGCAGGTCTCCCGACCCCAATAAATCAGGTTACTGCATGTCACATGACCAATATAATCAGGTACTGGGGTTCCCTGACCCATAAATCAGGTACTGCGGTCACCTGACCCAATAAATCAGGTACTGCTGGTCCCCTGACCAATCAAATCAGGTACTAGCAGTCCCCGACACATCATCAGATACTGCAGGTCACCTGACCCAATAAAACAGGTACTGCAGGCACCTGACCCAATAAATCAGGTACTGGCGGGTCACCTGACCCAATAAATCAGGTACTCAGGTTCCTGACCCCAATAAATCAGTACTGCTGGTCACCTACCCAATATATTAATGTAATTGCGGGTACCCTGACCCAATAAATCAGGTACTGCGGGTCCCCTGACCCATAAATCAGTGTACTGCGGTCCCCTGATCCAATAAATCAGGTACTGGCAGGTCCCCTGACCCAACAATCAGGATACTGCTGTCCCCTGACCCAATAAATCAGCTACTGCGTGTCCCCTGACCCAATCAATCATCTACTGCGGGTCCCTGACCCAATAACATCGGTACTGGCGGGTCCCCTGACCCAATAAATCGGGTTGCTGCGGGTCCCCAGACCCAATAAAGCCCCTACTGTTGGGTCCCCCGACCTAATAAATCGTTACTGCGGTTCCCCGACCCAATAAATCGGTACTGTGGGTCCCCTGACCCAATAAATCGGGTTCTGCGGGTCCCTGACCCAATAAATCGGGTTCTAGCGGTCCCCTGACCTAATAAATAATCGGGTAACTGCTGGTCCCCCGACCCAATAAATCGGGTACTGCAGGTCCCCTGACCCAATAAATCGGGTACTGCGGGCCCCTACCCAATAAATCGTTTTCTGCCGGTCCCCTGACCCATAATCGGTACTCTGCGGTCCCCAGACCCAACAATCGGATACTGGGGGTCCCCACCTAATAAATCGGGTACTGCGGTCCCCCGACCCCATAAATCGGGCACTGCAGGCCCCCCTGACCAATAAATCGGGTACTATGCGGGTCCCCTGACCCAATAATCGGTTCTGCGGGTCCCTTACCCAATAAACGGGTACTGCAGGTCCCCAGACCCCACAAATCGGATAACTGGGGGTCCCCCGACCTAATAATCTCGGTACTGCGGTCCCCCGACCCAATAAATCGGGCACTGCAGGCCCCCTGACCCAAAACTCGGGTACTGCTGGTCCCCATACCCATAAATTGGGATACTGCGGGTCCCCAGACCCAACCAAATCGGATACGGGGGTCCCCCGAACCAAATAATCTTGTACGCTGTTTCCCTGACCCAATAATCGGGTACTGCTGGTCCCCAGACCCCAATAAATCGGGTACTGCGTTCCCCCAAACCCAATAAATCCGGTACTGCAATGGGTCCCCTAACCCAATAATCGGGTACTGCGTCCCTCCCCCAATAAAATTCCACGAGTGCTATAATGGATACTGTTTGGGTTCTTAACAACCAAAAATGTGCGTTTAAATAATAAATCTTGTTTGATCCCAAGCACCGCCGTTAATTTGGTAGTTTGGAGTTTACAATGGCAGTCCACGCTGCCTAAATAATTAATGTCTTAGAATCCGGTTCAATTTCCAATGTTCATTTTCCCCCGACACCAATAATTGGGTACTGCTGGTACCCGACCCAATAAATCAGGTTCTGCAAGTCCCCTGACCCAATCAATCAGGTACTGCAGGTCCCTTGACCAATCAATCAGTACTGCAGGTGCCCTGCCGAACAATCCGGTACTGAGTCCTTGACCCAATCATTCATGTCCTGCAGGTCGCCTTACCCAATCAATCAGTGTACTGCTGGCTCCCTGTCCCATATAATCAGTATACTGCGGGTCCCCTGACCCGATAAATCGGGACTACGGGTCCCCTGACCCAATAAAATCGAGACTATGGTCCCCTGACCCATACAACGTGACACGTCACCAATAAATCGGGTCTACTACTGGTTCCCTGCCGCCAATAAATCGGGTCCGAGGTCCCAGCCTAATCGCTTAGCGGTGCCCTGAACCCATGACATCGGGTTCCGGTCAGACATACCTGCAGTCCCAACAAACGGGTCCAAGCCCCCGACCCAATAAATTGGGAACTGCAGGTCCCCTGACCCAATAATCCGGTACTGCCGTCCCCATATCCCAATAATCTGGTACTGTGGGTCCCCTGGCCAATAACCTGGTACTACTGCGGGGCCCAGTGACCCAACTAAACGGGTACTGCTGGTGCCCTGACCAAATAATGAAATCGTGGTTCTGCATTCCCAAGACCCAATAAATCAGGGTACTGCAGGTCCCCAACCCAATAAAAAGTACGCAGGCCGCCTACGGACATGTCTCCCGTACCCAATAGAATCGATTACTGGCAGTCACTGCCCAATTCAGGTATGGCCACCCAAATTCAACGCGGTCACCTGACCCATCAGGTCGTCCTACGATCCAGATGCAGTCCCACCAATTCACAGTACTCAGGTCACCTGACCCTCAAACCGCGCTACCAGGTCCCTACCCCTATAAACCATCTCCCCCTTCCGGCGCCCGCCTCCCTAGTACCCATCCATCAGGTACCTCTTACCTCCGCCCTCAATAAATCACGTCCTCTTGGTCTTCCCATCATTCCTCAGTTCGCGGTCCCTCCCATATCCATCGTACTCTGCGGTCCCCTACCTAATCCATCGGCCGTGGTCGACCCTGTCCATACCTCAGCTTCCCCTGATCCCTGACCAATCATCCCCTCCCTACCAATAAATCGCTACCTGTCCCCTGCCCTACCACATCCTATCAGCTCCCTGCGGGCCCTGACATTCCCATCCCCCGGGCTGCCACTCTGTCTCGCTTGTGTCTCGCCTGACCCATATCGTCGGCTCCCCAACCCAATATCCTCTTACTGCATGCGGTCGCCCCACCATATCCCAATCCCTGCCTGGTACCTCACTGCCTGCCCCCCTCTGGCCGGCTATCCCCCCGTCCCAAATAAATCTGGGTACTGTTGGGTTCCCTGACCCAATAAATCGGGGTACTTAGCGGGTCCCCTGACCCAATAAATCAGGGTAGCTGCGGTCCCCTACGCCAAATCAGTACTGCGGGTCCCCCTGACCACATTAAACAGAGTACTGCAGGTCACCCTGACCGCCAATAAACAGTACTTAGCATGGTCCCCTGACCCATAAACGGTCTGCGGGTACCTCTACCCAATAATCAGGTATGCAGTGGCCCGACCAACAAATCAGGTACTGCGGGGTCACCCGACCCTGAATAATATCGTAGCGGTGTACCCTGACCCAATAAATCGGTCTGCGGGTCCCCTGACCCAATAATCATGTAACTGCGGGTCCCTGACCCATAATCAGGTACTGCATCCCCTGAACCCCAATCAATCAGGTACTGCTGGTCCCTACCCAATAAATCATACTGGGGTCCCCGACCCAAAAAATCATACTGCGTGATCCCCTGACCCAATAATCGGGTAACTGCGTCCCCCTGACCCAATAAATCGGGTCTCTGCGGGTCCCCAGACCCAAAATCTGACTGGGGTCCCCCGACCAATAAATCGGTACTGGCCGGTCCCCTACCCAATAGAATGGGTACTGCTGGTCCCCTGACCCAATAAATCGGGTACTGCCGGTCCCTGACCCAATAAAATCGGGTTCTCTGGCTCCCTGACAGCTCTGCCCCCCCCCCCCCCCCCCCCCCCCCCCCCCCCCCCCCCCCCCTCCCCTGACACCAATAAATCGGGTACTTGCGGGTCCCCACCTACCCAATAATCGGGTACTGCATGTCCCCTGACCAATAATGCGGGTACTCCTGCGGGTCCCCGACCCAATAATCGGGTTTCTCTGCGGGTCCCCTGACCCAATAAATCGGGTACTCTGGGGTCCCCGACCCAAAAATCATCTTGGGGGCCCCCGACCTAATAAATCGGGTACTGCGGTCCCCCGACCCAATAAATATCGGACTGACTGCAGGTCCCCTGACCCAATAACGGGTACTGCGGTCCCCTGACCCATAAATCGGTTCTGCGGTCCCCCTACCCAATAAATCGGTCTGCAGGTCCCCACCCAACAATCGGATACTGGGGGTCCCCGACCTAATAAATCGGGTACTGCGGGTTCCCCCGACCACAATAATCGGGACTGCAGGTCACCTACCCAATAAATCGGTACTGCGGGTCCCCCTACCAATAAATTGGTACTGCGGTCCCCGACCCAAAATCGGATACTGGGTCCCCTACCAAATAATCGGACTGCGGGTCCCCAGACCCAATAAATTGGTACTGCGTCCCCTGACCCAATAAATCGGGTACTGGCGGTCCCGACCATAAATCGTGTAACTGCTGGTTCCCGACCAATAATATGGTACTTGCTGGGTCCCCGACCCAATAAATGCGGTACTGCAGGTCCCCCAACCCATAAATCGGGTACTCTGCAGGTCCCCTAACCAATAAATCGGGTAACTGCAGGTCCTCCGACCCAATAATAAAATTCCACGGAGTGCTAATGGGATCGTTTTGGTTTTAACCCCAAAAATGTGCTGTTTAAATATAATATTATGTTGATCCAAGCACGCCTTTACTTTGGTAGTTGTAGTTACAGCAGTCCACGCTGCCTAAATATTAATGTCCTTAGAATCGTCATTCCAATGTTGTCATTTGCCCCCCGACCCAATAAATTGGGTACTGCTGGTTCCCGACCCCAATAAATCTGTTCTTCAGGTCCCCTGACCCATAAATCATTACTGCTGTCACCCGACCACATAAATCGCCTCTGCTGGTCCCCCCTGACCCAATAAACTGCTGTCCCCCGACTAATAAATCAGGTACTGCTGCAGGTCCCTGACCCCAATCAATCATGTACGGCAGGTCATACTGACCAATGAAATCAGGTACATGCACAGGTACCCTGACCCATCATCATGTACTACTGCAGTCCCTGACAACCATCAATCATGGTCCTCTCTGCTGGGTCCCCTACACACCAATCAGGTCTGAGGTCCCCCTGACACAATCATCAGGTACTGCAGGACCCTGACCCAATAATCAGTATGCTGGTCAACTGACCCAATAAATCAGGTACTGCGGGTTTCCCTGACCCAATAAATCAGGTACTCTGGTCCCTGACCCAATAAATCAGTAACTGGCGGGTCCCCTGACCCAATAAATCAGGACTGCTGGTCCCCCTGACCCAATAAATCAGGTACTGGCGGGTTTTCCGAGCCAATCAATCAGGTACTGCTGGTCACCTGGAAACCCATAATATTATTTATTGCGGGTACCCTACCCCAATTAAATCGGTACTGCGGTCCCCTGACCCAATAAATCAAGGTATGCGGTCCCCCCCCCTGAACCCAATAAATCAGTACTACTGCGGGTCCCCCTTACCCATAAATCAGGTACTGCGGGTCCCCTGCCCAATGAAATCCTTAACCATTGCATGCTTTAGTTGTATCTTGATACCCAAGGCATGCTGAGAGCTGTAGTTTCCAAACATCTGGATTGCCAAAGTTCGACATTACTGTAAGATTGTCTATGTTAGGGATTTGTATAGATGAAAGATGATCAGGGATTTTTTATTACCACCACAGGTAGACACACGACATGATGCGCATGTCGTCCAAAGACCTATACTGACCAAATGGATTTTGTTTCTGTTGGGGAAAACTGACAACAGTGCCGATGCGGAGTGTTTCTAAGGGCTGGGCCAGCGCATTTTGCATTCCGATTGTGTGTTAAAAAGTGCACACTAATTTGGCCCATTGTTGTGGTCCACTAGTACACTGCGAGCTCGTACATGTGCGTTTCTGGAGCCGCTCAGCACGTGCTGTGTGTCCTACTTAGGGTTACCATAGAACATATGTTGTTAATAATGCAGTTTAGTCCTGTGATTTCCACACCATAAATAATCGGTAACTGTGAACCCCCTGACACCCAAATATCAGGTCCCCCTCAATGTCCACTAAATAAAAAATCCGGTATTGTGGGTTCCAATTACTTAATAAAAAGGAAGTACTGCAGTTTTCCCCTGGCACAAAACCTCAGGTACTGGGAGCAGCTCCCTTGACAGAAAAAATCTGGTACTGCGGCAGGTCACCTGACCCATAATCAGATATCTGCCTCATTTTAATCACCGTTGCCATTACCCTCACATCTGCGTGAAGACAGTTCCCACATTTTTCACCGTCCACTGTAGAAGAAACCTTTCCCCTAACTGAAGATTAAACTTCTATTCTCCAACCTTAAAGAGTCCCTGTGTCCTCTGACCAGATCAATTTTATGATATGGCCCTTAAGGGAAATTTCAGTGGAAATATAAGTTTATTAAAACATTCTTACAGGGAGATTCAATAATCATTCTTTATCGTTTGAAAAAATGTGCTAATTTTGCCCCACACAATCAGATCTTATTTAACATGTGTAAGCTTATATCTGATTTGGTTGGGCAAATTAGCATGATTTAACGAATAAGAACTTTTATTGATAACCCTGTTGTTTATATTATACACCCTAGTTTTTATTCTACATATTTCTCTTCCATTTTTGAAAAAAATCAGGGTTGATTTATATAAACCCCTTGCTTTCCCTGCTGTAGACATTTCAGGTTCTAAACGGTCCTTCTTCCCAAGATGCCCACTTTTGCTTGATGTTTCCTTACACAGAATTTCTAACTGAGTGGCCTGTTTGGATGGGTCAACATCTCAGGATCTCCTCCTGAGCAACTGAATCCACCTGAAGTATTTTGGAAGCAGTTATTTATACACACATGGAAAAATAACTGCTCCGTTTCCTAATATATGTATTTGAACTGAACATGTCTAATCTGTTCTAATAAATAATTCCCCTTATTAATTTAGTTTGCCCTCTCTGAACTCTTTCATCATCTTCCAAGCATGTCCCTTTTATACAGTCCCAGTACTGCACAACAGAGGGGGATAAGAGGCATGGCGTCCAAGAAATTTTCCCGGGGGGGGGGGGGTGCAAAGGAATAATAACAACCGTGGGATTGCCAGGCTTATCGTTGGTGGTATATGGAAGTTTTCTATAATATAAAAATTTAAATATACATAATATAATAGACCGATAACAAAAATGACAGATACAGAGATATGAATAGATAGATATGCACACAGAGACAGACGAGATATAAGATTGACATAGAGCCAGACATAAATATATTGATAGATCGAGATTACATGCAGAGACTCAAAACAGAGGGCTAGACATACCCTATACAGAGAGAAATAGAGACAGATGGGAGAGAGAGAGATTGATTAGATAGTCATAGGTAAATTATTGATACGGGGCAAGCTACTGATTATTGATATAGGTCAGCAACTTGGAACTATTGAATACCGGTACAGCAAACTGTGATTATTGATACAAGGTACATCAAACTGAACTAATTGATACAGGTACAGCAAAACTGTGAAATATTGATACAGGTACAGCAAACTGGATTTAATTGATAACAGGTACACAAACTGGGATTTTGATACAGGTCAGCAAACTGGATTATTGATACAGTACAGCAAAACGGGGATTATTGATACAAGTACAGCAAACTGGAACTACTGATACTGTACAGCAAACTGGGATTATTGACCAGGTACGGCCAACTGGGGATATTGATCCCGTAGCAAACTGTGATCATTGATACAGGCCAGCATACTGGACTATTGATACAGTACAGCAAACTGGATATGATACGTACTAGTCAAACTGGGATATTGATACAGGTAAAGCAAACTGGGATTGTGATACAGGTACAGCAAAATGGAACTATTGATACAGGTTACAGCAAACTGGGATTATTTATACAGGGACTTCAACCTGTGATTAATTGATATCAGGTACAGTCAAAACTGGAACTATTGATACAGGTACAGCAAACTGTGAATATTGGATACAGGTACATCAAACTGGGATTTTGATACAGTTACAAGCAAAACTGGGCTATTGATACTGTGCCAAACTGGGACTATTGAATACAGGTACAGCAAAACTGGAACTATGATACAGGGTGCAGCACCTGTTCCATTGATACAGTGCAGCAAACTTTGGTTATTGATAAAGGTACAGCAAACTGAACTATTAATACAGGTACAAAGCCAACTTGTACTAATTGTATACAGGTACAAAACAACTGGGATTATTATCAGGTACAGAAACTGGGACTATGATACAGGTAACAGCAACGGACTATTATACAAGGTAGCAAAACTGGGACTATTTGATACCGGTGCAGCAACTGGGACATTGATCCTGGTGGCAGCAAACTGGGACTATTGAATACAGGTGCCGCAAACTTGAACAATTGATACAGGTGCAGCAAACCATGTGACTATTGATTACAGGTTGCAGCAACTGGGGGTTATTGATAAAGGTACAGCAACCTGGAACTAATTATAAGGTCACAAGCAAACTTGGACTAGTGAGTACAGGTCAGCAAAACCTGGGATTAGTGATACAGGTACAAAGAGAAACCTGAGCATTGATACATGTACAGCAAACTGGGCATTTTTTACAGGTGCAGCAAACTGGTAATTTATTTATACAGTACAGCAACGGGGATTATTGATACAGTACCGCAAACTGGGATTATTGAGACAGGTACAGCTAACTTGGGGCTTATTGATACAGGTATCAGCAAACTGGATATTTATACAGGTACAGACAAACTGGGATTATTGATACAGTACATCATACTGGGATTATTATACAGGTATGCAAAGCTGTGGATAAGTGATACCAGGTATAGCCAACCTGCTTATTGCTACATGTACAGCAACTGGGACTATTGATACAGGACATAAACCTGGGACTATTTATACAAGTACAGCAAACTGGACTATTGATCAGGGTGGCAAGCAAAACTGAGTCTGTTGATACAGGTAAAGCAAAATGGGATTTATTGATACAGGTACAGCAAACTGGAACTATTGATATAGTTACGGCAAACTGGACCTATTGATGCAGGTAACAAAAAACTGAGGCTATTTTACAGGGTTCCAGCAAACTGGGACTATTGATCAGGTACAAAAATTGAGCTATTGATATAGGTACATCCAACGGGATTATTGCTCAGTACAGCAAAGAGGCTGTTGATACAGACAGCAAACTGAAAACTATTGAAGAACAGGTACAGCAAACTGGGACTATTGGATGCAGTACAGAAAACTGAGCTATTGTTACAGGGACAGCAACTGGAACTATTGATCATGTACAGCAAACTGGGACATTGATGCAGGTACAGAACTGAGGCTATTTATACATGTACCGCAAACTGGGGACTATTTTTTTGCAGGTGCATGCAAACTGAGGCTGTTGATTAAGGAACACAAAATGGGATTATTGATACCGGTACAGCAACTGGAACTATTGATACAGTACAGCAAAATGGTACTATTGATGCAGGTACAGAAATGGGTATTGTACGGTACAGCAAACTGGGATATTATACAGGTACAGCAATACTGGGATTATGATACAGGTAACAGCAAAACTGGAACTATTGTACAGGTACAAGCAAACTGGATTATTGATAACAATGGTACAGCAAACTGGGATTATTGATACAGGTACATCATACTGGTATTATTGAACAGGTAACAATCATCTGGTATTATTGATACAGGTACGTCATCCTGGGATTATTGATACCAGTACATCATACTGGGATTAAGATACAGGCACATCAACTGGTAATTATGATACAGGTACATCACTACTGGGATTATTGATACATGTCGATCATACTTGGTATTATTGAACAGGTACACTCATACTGGTATTAATTGATACGTACGTCATCTGTATTATGATACAGGTACTCATACTGGGATATTGTACATGTACGTCAAACTGTATATTGATACAGGTTACGTCATACTGGGGATTAATTGATACAGTACGTCAAACTGGGAGAATTATTGGATACAGTGGTAACATCAGACGTTTGGATTATTGTACAGGTACGTCATAACTGGGATATTGATACAGGTACGTCATACTGGGTTATTGGTAACAGGTACGTAATACTGGGATATGATACATGTACAGCAACGGGATTATTGATACAGGTTACTGAAAACTGGGATATTGATATGCTACAAGGTCATACTGGGGCAGCCAAACTGGGATTATTGATACAGACAGCAAACCTGTGACATTGATAGCAGGTACAGAAAACTGAGCTATTGTTACAGGTAAGCAAACTGGGATTATTGATACAGCACATCAAACTGGGAATTATTGAATCAGTACAGCAAACTGGGATTATTGATACAGGTACAGCAAACTGGGATTATTGATACAGGTACAACATCAACTGGGATTGTTGATACGGCGCAAATTTTGGTTTATTGATCCAGGTGCCAATTATCCTATGATTATTGATATAGGATTTTTGTACAGTCCGTCAATACTGGTATTATTGATACATGCAACATCTACTGGGATTATTGATACATGTACACAACGTACTGGTTTATTATTGATCACAGCATGGCACATCATACTGGGATTTGTTATACAGGTCATCATACTGTATTATGATACAGGTACATCATACTGGATTATTGATTACATTAACATCATACTGTGATTATTTATCCAGCGCACATCATACTGGTATTATTGGATACAGGTACATCATACTTGTATTATTGATACGGTACAAATCATACTGGGATTATTGATACAGGCACATCATACTGGGATTATTGATACATGTACACTCATAACTGGTTTTCATGGTACAAAGGCACACATCATTACTGGGATTAATTGATACAGGTACAATATACGGGATTATTGATACAGGTACATCATACTGGGTATTATTGATGGACGGTCATCATACTGGTATTATTGATCAGTACATCAAGACTGGATTATGATACAGGTACATCATACTGGGATATATTGATACAGGTTACATCAATACTGGTATTATTGATACAGGTACATCATACTGTTATTATAGACCAGGTAACATCATACTGGTATTATTGAAACAGGTACATCATACTTGGTTTATTGATTACTGTACATCATACTGGGATTATTGATACAGGTTCCGTCCATACTGGTATTATTGATACAGGTACATCATACTGGAATTATTGATATCAGGTACGTCATAACTGGATTATTGATCCAGGTACGTCATACTGGGTTATTGATCGGTACGTCATACTGGATTATGAACAGGGTACGTCTACTGGGATTATTGATACAGGTACGCATCTGGATTATTGATACAGGTACAGTCATACTGGGTTATTGATACAGGTACAGTCATAATGGGATTATTGATACAGGTACATCATACTGGGATTATCTTGATACAGGTACTCATACTGGATTATTGATAACAGGTACATCATACTGGATTATTGATACAGGTACATCAACTGGTAGATTGATAACAGGTACATCATACTGGGATTATTTGATACAGTACATCATACTTGATTATTGATACAGGTCAACATCATACTGGATTATTGATACAGGTACATCATACTGGGATTCTTGATTCCATGTTACATCATCATCTTATTGGACGTTAATATGATTCATTGGTACATCATACTGGGATTATTGGATACAGGTACATCATACTGGGATTATTGATACACGTTACATCATGCTGGATTATTGATACAGGTACATATACTGGTTTGTTGTTACAGGTACATCATACTGGGATTTGGATACAGGTACAATCATATGGGATTATTGATACAGGTACATCATACTAGATATTGATACAGTACATCTACGGATTATTGATACAGGTACATCAACTGGGATTATTGATACAGGTACAATCATACTGGGATATTGTTACAGATACATCATACTGGGATTATTGATACATGTACATCATAACTGGGATTATTGAATACAGGACATCATACTGGGATATTGATACAGGTACAAATACTGGTATTGTTGTTACAGGTACATCATACTGGGACTTATTGATCCGTTACAATATACTGGGTATTGTTGTTACCAGGTACAGTCAATCTGGGATATTGATACAGGGACATCATCAGCTGGGATTATTTGATACAGGTACCATTCATACTGGGATTATTGATTTCAGGTACATCATACTGGGATTATTGATACATGTCATCCATCCTGGGATTATTGATACATGTACATCTACTGGGTATTATTGATACAGGCACATCATACTGGTGAATGTTGTTACGGTACATCATCTGGTGTTATTGATACCAGGTACAATCCATACGGGATTATTGATAACATGTAACACATACTGGGATTATTTAACAGGCACATCATACTGGTATTATATTGAACAGGTATACATCATACTTGGTATTATTGATACAGGTACAAACTGGGATTATTGATACAGCACATCATACTGGGATTTGATACATGTAATCATACTGTATTATTGATACAGGCACATTCATACTGGATTATTGAAGTACATCTGGTATGAACAACTCATACTGGATATACAGGAATTACTGATTTGATACAGGTACATCATACTGGATTATGTCGAACTACTGATTGATAGGTACATCATAGATTTCAGTTATCGGATTATTGTTAACGGTATTATTGACAGGTCATCTTACTGGTGATTATTGATACAGTACATCATACTGGGTATTATGGGTAAGGTACATCATCTGGTTTATTGATACAGGTACACTTTACTGGGATTATGGATACAGGTTACATCATACTGATTTATTCAGTCCTGGTCCACTGATACAGTACATCATACGTGGATTATTGATACAGTTACATCATACTGGTATTATGTGTACAGGTATCTCAAGGGTAATTATACGTTTCAATGCATCATGGTACAGTACGATACTGGGATTATTGATACAGGTACGTCATAGTACTTAGTAAGTGTAGACATGGAATTATACGTATCGGTAGATACAGGTACCATACTGGTTTGGACTTGTTACGGGATTTATTACGTACATCCATACTGGGTATTATTGGATACATGTGGACATCTACTGGATTATTGATACAGGTACTAGGTACGGATTATGATAAGGTGTACATAATATGGGATTATTGATACAGGTAACACTCATAATGGATTATTGATACAGTACACAACGGTATTATGCATTCATTACCGGGATTATTGATACAGGTACATCATACTGGGGATTAGTGATACAGGCAATCTGGGATATGAACATACATCATCTGGGATTATGATAACAGTACATCATACTGGATTATTGATACATGTACATCAACTTGATATGATACGGTACATCATACACGGATTATTGATACAGTACATCATACTCTAGGATTTATGATAACATGTAACATAATACTGGGGATTTATGATACAGGTACATCATTAACTGGGATATGATACAGTACATCATGCTGGGATATTGATTACAGGTACAATATAACTGGTATTGTTGTTACAGGTACATCATACTGGGATTTTGATACGGTACCACGGGACTTATCATAACGAGGATACTGATACAGGATTAATTCAACTAGATAACAGGACATCATATGGGATTTTGATTTACAGGTACATCATATGGGATTATTGATATCAGGTACATCATACTGGGATTTGATAACAGGTACATCTACTGGAATTATTGATTACAATACATCATACTGGGATTATTGATACAGTGTACATCATACTGGGATTATTGATACAGGTACATCATACTGGGATTATTGATACAGGTACATATACTGGTATTGTTGGTACAGGTGACATCTACTGGGTTATTGATAACAGGTACCAATTACTGGTATTGTTTGTTACAGGTACATAATACTGGGATTATAGTGATACAGGAGAATACATACTGGGATATTATACAGGTACATTCATACTGGGATTATTGATCAGGTAATCATACTGGGATTTATTGATCCATTTAAATCATACTGGGAGCTTATTGATACATGTACATCATACTGTTTAGTGATACAGGAACAATATACTGGTATTTGTTGTTACAGGTACATATACTGGGTTATGATACAGTACATTACATAGCTGGGAATGATGATATGGCAAGAGCAGTGATTTTCCGAGATCAGATCAGGAGTTGAATCTCCGGCTCACTCTAATTTGGATAAACTCACGATTGGCTGGACTCTCCCTCTGCCTTTCAATTAAGGGCCAGAAGAAGATCTTGGCCAGTGACAGATAAATACATTATTTAGAGAGAAATTCAGAGGCGGGCAACAGCGCCTCCGTGCCCCTATTGCGGATTGCCCATGCTAAGGGGGCCTGCCGATCTGCAGAAATAGTTTACCGACCGAGTGTTTTGTGGCATATGTTGGGAAAAAGCTATCGTGTTGTGACAGGTGTTTAAAACTAACTGCGTCTGCGTGGCAGGGGATTGAAGGGTCTGCACCAAATCTTGCAGGGGAACCCGGCCGGCCTCTGCAGTTCGTTGACTTTTTATTACAGCATTCCAAAGCTACCAAATTAAAACTTAATCAAGAACATGTCTAAAAACCTTTATTCACTTTGCTTTGCCTTTATTGATTTAGCACCTTTCACTTTGAAAAGCCAAATCCTATAATTGTGTAAGTTAACATGAAGCTATTACGGTAATATAATGGATTCATATATCCACCGTTTAATATGCTTGGTCTGACTCACCTGAGCTGGGAAGTATACACCAGGGTTTTAATTAGTGTGTGTACTCACCTGCAACTGTGTATCAGAGGGATGTTAGATAATATGTGTGCATGTTAAGCGCTGTATTAAGGTAGAAGGAGATTACACAGGGGCCAGAGCAATTTTTGCTTATTTCAATAAACGCTATGGGCCGAGGCCACTCGTCAACATGCCTAGTCCTCTTAAAGGGATAATTAATTTGAATAGGAGTATTAGGCTCGGCACAAGCAGAAGCCAGTCAGATTTACAAATGTTGTTTCATATGCGAGAATTCCAGTCCAGAGAGATAACGCATAACTCATGGGCCCCGTTAACACCCCTGACCCTCCCCTGGGGTCCACAATCTCCTGTTAGAAAAGACCAGAACGCCAACGGAAACTTCTGCCTGTTCAGTTCCGGTCTTTTAAAATGATACGCGGATATTTACGTGAGTACGTTGACTAATCTGTTTAAAAACAGCTGATACGGAGTAGTTTGGGAAGGGGATCACGGGCTCGTTACCCCCCCAGGGAACAGTGGTACATAGATTCACTTTAATCATCCTGACGCACTGAACAACTAAAGTTCTAAAAAAACTTTATGTTTTTTTATTACCTTAACCACCATATACTTGTCATACCTTACCCACAATGCCCTTATAGTTAAATGTGTCCACCCTCACAGTATCAGATGGGATTTTAAGGTCCACTGTGGAAATATCAACAGGCCCACCTAGAAGTGTAGAGGATCCTCTTCATATCTTTCTCACTCTTCTCTAACTTCCATAGTTTATTGTCAACTACGTCCATTTGACTCCCTTTTATCAATTCAGTTTGTATTGGTGACAGGGACACTCATGACCCCAAACTCTTAAGATCACATACGTTGGTCCCCAGAGCTACATAAGTCACTTATATCCCAGCAATACTCTGTGGTCTGCTCCTTCCTTCCCCAGTCAATCCATATAGACGCTTACATACCAGTTACAGCATACAGTGAGCAGTATGACACCAAATACCTTTGAGGGAACAAACCGCTATCTAGGTGGGGCCCTAGGGTGGGGTACACCTCCAATAACTATTTTACTTATTTAACTGTTATACAAGACATTATGGGTAGTGTATAAATAAGGTTGGACTAGTGGACGTATGTCTTGATACAACCTCCAATCTATTTTACTATTGTAACTGTTATACAGACATTATGGTAGGGTATAAATAAAGGTTGGACTCGATGGACGTATGGTCTTTATATAGACCTCCAATACTATGTTTTTCTCATGTAACTTTTAAACAGACATTATGGTAGGGTATAAAAGTTGACTAGGATGACGTATTTCTTTATAACAACCCTCCAATACTATGTTAACTAATTAACTGTTATATCAGACATTATGGGTAGGGTTAAAGGTTGGACCTAGATGGCACGTAATTCTTTATAAAGACAACCTCCACTACATGTTCACTATGTAACTGTTTATACAGACATTATGGGTAGGGTATAAGTTGGACTAGATGGACTTATTCCTTATCCAACCTCGCAAATACTAATGTTACTTTGGTTACTGTTATACAACTTATGGGTATGTAAAGGTTTGACAGATGGACCGTATTTCCTTTTTTACAACCTCCAATACTATGTTCTAGTAAACTGTTAGTACAGACATTCTTGGTAGGGTTAATGTTGGGACTAGATGGACGTATGTCCTTTAAACAACCTCCCAAGTACTATGTTCCTATGTACGTTATACACATTATGGGGTAGGTATAAAGGTTGGACTAGATGTCGTATGTTTTATACAACCTCCAATAGTTTACTATGTAACTGTTAGACAGACCTTATGGGTAGGGTATCAAGTTGGACTAGATGTACGTATGTCTTTTTATACAACTCCATACTATGTTACTATGTACCTGTTATACAGCATTATGGGTAGGGTAATAAAGGTTGCACTAGACGGACCGCATGTCTTTATACAACCCTCCATACTATGGTTACTATGGTACCTGATTAGACAGAAATAATGGGTAGGTGTAGAAAATGTTTGGACTAGAGGATGTTACGTCTTTTTTTTTTACAACCTCCAATACTATGGTACTATGTACTGTTATACAGATATTAAGCGGTAGGGTATAAAGGTTGGACTAGAGGAGTAGTCCTTTATACAACTCCAATACTATTTTACTATGTAACTGTTATACAGACATTTATGGGTACGTTATAAAAGTTTGGACTAGATGGGACGTATGTCTTTATATATAACCTGCAAATACTAATGTTACTAGTAACTGTTATACAGAATATGGGTAGGGGTATAAAGTTGAACTAGAATGTACTATGTCCTTTTATACAACCTCCATACTATTTTCTATGTAACGGTATACAGACATTATGGTAGTGTATAAAGGTTGGACTAGATGAACTTATGTCTTATATACACCTCCAATACTTGTTACTATGTAACTGTTTATAAGACATTATGGGTAAGGTGTAAAGGGTGGATTAGATGGACGTATTTTTGCCCCAACCATCAGATGTGAGCTTTCGTGTTAAATAAGTCTGATTGCTGGGCAAATTAGCCCCATTTTTAAACCATAAAATTTTTATTGAATCCTCCCTGGCAAGTGGGCTACAATTTAGTTCCGTTTCTGCTTTTAATTCCCAACACCTCTCTACCATTGCTACTAATACTGGCCTGTGAACATGATAATATAACTGGCATTTTAAATTATATATTCCCTCTTCATCAGGTCGCAGCAAATATTTCTTCCATGGATTCTTGACGGGATAGAGTGCCTCTGCTGGCCGCTATTCTGCAAGATACCGTCATACACCCGTAATTACTACTACAGAACTCCCAGGATTCTTGTTTTGTCATTCTCCAAACATCTGATTGCCAAATGTTTTTGACATTAGTGTAATATTGTCTTTGTTAGGGATTTGTATAAGTGAAAGATGGTCAGTAATTTATACAGTTTCATAGATATATTAGGGCCCTGGTGTTTCTATCGTGGAGATCTTATTGTTTACAATTACAAAACACACTTGTTTAGAGTATATTTGTGTGAGCCAATACCTTTAAAATATATCAAAATATACATGTCCAATAGTTTAACCTGACTAGCCCCTTCCACTCCTAGTCCTAATCCCCATGGTACAGATCTTATCCTCCACCAAGTTACTGACACTATGAAGTCTATAACTATGCCATGGACTAGCCCCTTACAATCCTAGTCCTAATCCACCATGGTATAGATCTTTATTCCTGCCACCAAGGTTAACTGACACTATGATGTCTATACCTCTGACATGGAATGCCACCTTTCCATCCTAGTCAATGCCCCTGGTAAGATCTTTATCCTGCCACCAAGTTACTGACACTATGAGGTCTATACCTTAGACATGGATAGCCCCTTTCAAGTCCTAGTCTTATCCCCTGGTACATAAGAAAGAATGAAAAAAACAATCCCGACACATAATGTTATTAGGAAAGCTTTTTCATTTAAAACCTAAAACACAAATTCCTCCCCCAATGCCTACCCCCATTCTCAGAGTAATCCAGATGAAGGTGAAAACCCCCAAGGTTGAAAAAATTTCTTCCTGACTCCATGGTGGCAATCAGATAAATCCCCTGAAATCAACGTGGTTGCATTTTCATTTATATTTTAAGGGAGTCAACTTTTGGGCTTACCCAAGATACAACCTATAACTCTAGGTCTTCACCCCTGCAGGACCCAAGGCATTCTGATACTTTACCTAAGATCTTCCAGTCACTTCTTGCTTGTTCCCCCTACACTACTATCCTAGCCGACATCAGGGGATCGCCTCCTAAGAAGCCTACACGGCATGTAAGTGTGTCCTCCCATTGTTGGCCTGCCTATTTAGGGTGAGGGGTGGGGCCAGACCATCCCGTGGCATACGGCAACTGCCGCTAGAATGTAAATTCAGTACACTCGTGCATTCACGGTCCAGCCTGACACACACTGTGGTACGATCGCCCGTTTTGTCCGACTATCGTAAATGTATGGGCATTTGGGGTCGGACAAAATGGCCATTTGTTCAGCTTTGCTGTGATCCGCCGAGTGGAATCATCAACAATGCCCTACTGAGCACCCATATACTTATTGATAGTTATCCGAAATGGGCGTTTGTTTCATATTGTATGTTGCGGGGCTGTGTGTGGATGCTGTGTGGTAGCGAAGCTTAAGTAATCCAACTACCTGGTGTACAACCAATGATGGGGGTAGGTTAGCTTTTGTTCCCCTTTTAATACCCAAAACCATCACCCTATCGCCAGAGTTTGTTGGTCAGATAAGGCAAAACCCATCTGAAGTCAGTGACCATTTGCCTCTCGATGGGGGAAAAAAACCTAAACGTCCCTATTAAACCCTTACTTGGGACGTGACCGCAAGTGGCCTCAATGGGAGTGGGGGTCTATTTTCTTCCCCCAGGAGTAAACTCAACCAAAAAGTTCCTGACGATGGATTGAGAAATAGTAATAGAAAATATAATATTGAGAATTTACTGGTATTAATACATATACTGTAGTTCTGGTCGGTAACACGGGATCTATGTAGATTGAGATTATGGTATTAATACCATAACTGGTAGTTCTGGTTGGTACAGGGGATACTATATAATATTGAGCATTACTGGTTTAATACAATATATTGTCGTTCTTGTTGGTAAGGGATCTATAAATATTGAGTCTTACTGTTATTAAACACATATACTGTATTCTGGTGGTACAGGGATACTATATAATATTAGAATTACTGGTATTAATACTATATTGTATTCTGGTTTGGTCAGGGAAACATATATATTGGAGAATTACCGTTATTAATGACATATCTGGTATTCTGGTCGTAAAGTGATACATATAATATTGAGAATTACTGGTATTATACATACACTGTAGTTCTGGTTGACCTGGAATATGGAGAATATAATGTCTCCCTTTGCTTTAAAGTAAAAAAGACGAAACTGACTTGTTGGGAAACACTGACAACTTGCCTGATGCAGGGTGTGGTTTTCGAGGGAGGGCTGGGCCACGCCATCGTGATGTAACCATGCAATCCGATTGTGATTGCATCCGATTTGGTGGTGTTCAAAAGTGCACCATAAACAATTCCAATTGTGGTTGGCCACACTAGTATCACTGAGATCTGTTAAATCGGATTTTTGCACATTCACTGCCTCCAATTTGCAAAACTGTACGATCGTAACATACACAACATCAACGTGTACCAGAAAGCTTTCTCGTGCTTGTTCTGGAATTCGCGTCAGATGTGCTGTAGTGTCCAGTTAGAATACCGATTAGAATAAATGTTTGTTTCAATGCGGCATAGTTTTCAGCCCTGTGATAGATGACAGACCATTAAATAACCCAGAGGCACGTATTAAAACACATGCAGCATGGCGGAGCCACAGTAAATGCAGTTAATTGCAGTCAGTGCAACCCTGCTAATTACATGAATTAAAAAGGGTCATTTCAATCAGCAGTGGCGTAACCCTAACATTTCCATGGTGTACACATGTTCCCTCTGATGACACTGTAGCCAGAGAGTGATGTTGACACATTTTTCTTTTGTTTGTTCCAGCAATCACCTGTTTCATAGTTAAGTATTAATATAGATTTTGTAAATTCAATTTGTAAAACTATCCCCCCTCTGGTGCTGTCCCTTAAGTGGGTTGAACAAGTCAGTAACACCTGGGTGAGTTTGTTTTTAAAGTGCAATAATTTAGTGAGCTGTTTGACAAGTTTGTGTTGACTCTGGTTTGGAAACAGTCTTGGTGTGGTATGTGTGAAAAAATAATAAAAACTGTATGAAATAATAATTATACTGGTTATGGGGAGGGTATCGGGCGGCAATTAAAATGTAAGCCCCAATTGTAGCGAAATTCAGTTGTATTATTTAACGTATTGATTTAGTGCAACATAGTTACCATCTTGAGGCAAAAATAGCCACAGGATGCTTCATTCAGATCAGTCAGTCAGTCATTGGAGCTCTGTCCGATCTACACCAGAGTTGCTGCGGCCTCTTCTGAGCATGCCCAGGCTGAGTAACAGGTTTCTAAATTGTCAGTTTCCAGAGGCATCAGAAGCAGGCAGGCAACAGTAATGACTCCATAGGGTAACTAGATATATAAACATATTTAAGAGGCCATTCTTTCTAAAAACTGTTCTTATGGAGGGTGGGAGTGTCGTTTAAGGCAGGAGTGTCTAAACTTGCAGCCCTCCAGATGGTAAAAAAATAAAACACCATCTTTGATTGAATAATTGAGAGTTGTACTTTCAACATTAGAGAGATTGCAAGTTTTTGACATCCGCATTAAAGCATGTAATGAATTTATGAGAACAATTATAGCCTGCTAAAAGCTCAATTAAGGAGGAACAAAAAAGTATACCAAATGGTTTTAGGGTGGTAAAAACTATGGTCTCCGAACAAGTAAGACGTTAAATAGAAGCATGCAGTCGCCTTAAATTGAGCCATAGATATCTCTGGATGCAGCACTGGAGAATTATGCTCAAATTTCCTGCTTCCATTTGGTTGAGAGGGACAATCAACGCGGATCCTCTGCTGCTCCCCTCCATGCCAGAGGAGAAGTTTTACATGTTTCGCTCTGAAGAAACGCCGCAAAGGCAACGGGCCACCTACAATGACATGCCTACGGACAGGTTTCTCACACGCACTAACGGATCGCAAAACCGTCTCCCCTAGTGAGAAACATGTAGTGTGGTCCTAGCACTTATGGTGGGAAAAAACAGAAAGTACCTGCACAAAAAAAAATGTGGGGCTATTAATGCAAGTAGAGGTGGTCACATGATTACAAGCTATCCACATGGCTGGAAACAGGAAGTGTTCAAGCACAAAGTAATTATTAGCTTACCTTTCTAGCAATAACTTCTAAAAACTACCCAGAGATGTGATTAAGGTTAATTTTAACATCCCACAGAGACTTTTATATAACACTAATCTGTTTGGAAAACTGTTCCCTTAAAAATATCTATGACAGACATGTGAGGGGTGATAAGGAAAAAAAGAAGATGCATTAAAGTCCTACCTTTCGGGGGGCTTATTCCTCTCGCTCGGGCATTAAAAACATTGTGTCACTTGTTAAGCATTTCTGTTCAAACAAAATACAATTTTTCCATATCTGTAAGTGTGCTTTAATTAGAATGTAAAAATGTAGTATCTGTAAAACACCCCCCACCCCAATTTTTAGAAATCTAAAAAAGTTGAACTAAGGCTCCACTACAATGCACCGAAGCGCACGCGTAATGCGCGAGTATCTCACGGGATTGTGTGTGTGTTCCATTCAATATAAAGGGAAGCACAATCGCATGCACATCGGAAAACGCTGGGATTTTGGTTCCTGTTATTTCCATTCTAGCCAAAATCGCATGTGCAAAAAACTGGCCGCAAACAACGTGCTAATGTGGCCTATCCCTAACCGCTTATACAGCACAAAAGTTCTTCTACCCTTCCATCTGCCTCTCAAAAAGTTTACGCCCATTTGTAAGCTCTACAAGCTTGCACATGCTCAGAGGAGGCAGCTAGGGAAATAGCATTCAGTCATTGGGGGCTGTCAACTTCGGGGTAGTCTCACATCACTGTTTTCTAACATTGCAGTTTTGGGGTGTGTATGTATATTCTTATATACAATTTTTTTTCAGGTGTGGACAAATTATTTTAGACATATTGAGTACCTAGTTCCTGGGAGCGTTGCAGCCCTGTTATTGAATTCTGTTGAGAGCTCAAATGAAAGATTTCAAAGAAACACCCAGATTTAGGCCAAACAAACACATAACCAAGACCAAGCAAAGATGCTATCCAGCAATAATAACTTCAGCATTTCCGGAGCAATACTTTATCTTGAGACATCACTAGCCTATTTTTATTAATCCTTTATGCAACACAGCAATAGGGGGGGGTTGAGGGCATTTTAAGAACAAAACATTTTGTGCAAAGGGATCATAAAATAGATCATCTTCATAACGAGGCCCAAAGTAACTTGAGATGTAAAAGTATATGTACACCTTAAAAAAAAAAAAAACATTAGGTTAGTGGCAACCTGTGGCTTAAATTCCCCCCCGCCTACCTTTATTGCTTCAAACTTGCTGGCTTCCTCCTCTTGAATAATGGCATCTGCAGCTTGCCCCAACGTGATCTCAGGCTCATCCTGCTTCCTTAGCCTCCAAATGTAAGTTCTGGTCACACCCACTCGCAATGACATCAATGTGTGGGACGTCATCCCACACAGCGATTATGTCATTGCACACGATTGCGCCGTTACATATGCGCGGTGCGACGCAACTTACAGATGGAGGCGCAAGGAAGCAGGATAAACCAGGAGACCTCATCAGACGGAACTGCAGATGCAACTATCCAGGAGGAGTAAGCCAGCAAGTTTGAATCATAAAAGGTAGGCTTCGGGGAGATTAGAAAAAACATTTTAGCCAACTTCAGTTTTAAAGAAACAGCTTGCCACTAACCTAATTTTTTTTGTTTAAGGTGTACCTATTTTAAACATTGACCAGAGTAGTGTTTTTAGCTTCTGATTTTCTCTCAAAATTTCCAGGTCGATTGTGTTATGGGTTCATATTAGAATGTGATGTGTTTGAAAATGATAGGACAGGCTAGTTTTTATAAAAATGTACCAGGAGTATAAGGAGGATTTCAAATAATGTATGTCGAGCTGTACAAAACTGTCTTCAACAGAATTTCACTCAAGGAACACTTCTAATTAATCCTCTAGTCTAAAACACACATTTCTCCGACTTACAGCCCAGACACTGGTTTTTAAAACAATCAAACACATGAAAAACAATGTATCATTTTTCTTCAAGTTAACCAACAAGACAAATAGATTTATGACCATTGCTAAAAATAACTTTTAAAGCTAACAGACTCAAAATTTTACAACTAGACCAGTCAAAAGGATACTTTTCCACAAACAGGACAGCCAGTGTACACATATAGTATACTGTTTAGATTATCGGTGCTAAAAGTTGGGAAACGCTGTTCCTAACCAACATGTGTCAGAAAGTTTATCCCCCCCTTCCTCCTTCCCATCAGGGCAAACTTATTGTGGTTCATACAAGGGGAAGAAAGAGGAATTGTCCGATAACCTACATTTTACCTTCCTGGGTGTTTGGAGGGTGTTAAAGTAACTACAGAACTGTAATGAAAATATTTCACTTAATGATGGGTATTTCTTTGACAAAGAATGCCCAGACAAAAAATTCTCTTCTTTAAAATGTGCATTATCCCCTCCCCCCAACCCCACTTTCGCAGAGTTCACACACTTCAAAAGGTGCCCCAGAGCTTGCTTAGCCGACCTGGTGTTTGCGCTTCTGTTCACTGCTGCTGCTGACAGCGCTCCACATCTGGTTGAGGCTGTCACGCCTTATCGCCTGACAGCCGCGTCCAGGAAGTGAAGCGGATATCAGCGCAGAAGTCCTCTGCTCGTTTTTGCTCGAACGAGCTTGAAACAGGGGGCTGCGCCTAAACGTCAAGGGACCGGGTCGGTAAGTAAGCTCTGGGGCTTCTTTGAAGTGTGTAAACTCTGCAAAAGTGGGGTTGGGGGGTAATACACTTTTAAAGAGGAAAATGTTTTGGCTGGACTGCCCTTTAAGTTAAACAAAGTGAAATTTTAACCAGCAGCTGTAAGTCAGGATACTATCAGGGCTATGTGTCAATTAAGCTATCCACAGAAAGTGTGTGCAAAATACGTGTGATTTCTGTATGTAGCAAAGTGTGTGCAAACATAGTTATTGTGTTTTTTTGTTGTACTTTCACCTTAATGTGGTTAGCAGGATTTTTTGTGGCAAACATCACTTTCTGTTTTGGACAAATGTGTGGTAAGGCATTTAACATTGTGATCAAATCAGCGCATTTGATCGAGTTGGTCGCATATTGAGGACATTTTCACATGTTTCAATAAACAGAACGAGATATCAATTGGTCTATCGTAAAGACCAACAACCGGAAAGTCGGAAAATTTTTCATAAACCACAGCTGCCGTAGTTTTCAATCTTAGTATATGGAAAATTGGATCCACAAGTTGAAAATTTACGGTGAGTTCTTCCTATCGGACATTTGATTGTTCCCTCCAATTGGAAAACAATCGCCCCGTGTGGCTTTTACTGAATGTTTTAACCATATAATACAAATACCTCAGCGTATTTCAAAAACAGCAGTGATATCCTATTAGCCATCAGATGTCACAAAAATTTGATAATTTCTTAATGCATCCAGATAAGACCATAAATTTTATGGCACAGAAAATCAAAAATAAACTACAAACTAGTTATAACTATTGATACAATGCTTATGCTCTTAAATGACACAAAAATGGAAAACTTTACAACTGAACATCACGCAAACCATTCATACACAGAAAATCACTTTGTGAACACTTTTGTACACAAACCCTACAACCTAATTGCACACACAATTTACTTCCAGTGTGATCTAAGGTGACCATACATTAGTACTTGCCCTCCAACTGATCCGTGACACTCAATCAATATTCCTTGAACTGCTTTTCCCGTCATTGTTTTGCAAGCGACATACAAAAGCAAAATGAATGTGGACAGGTGGTGGACTTTGCGATCGTATGTTGGTCGAAAGGATGAACGGGAAAGACGTTTCGTGGTTAGCACTGATGCCTTGCAGCGCTAAAGTCCTGATGTTCCATTCACCCTTGGACACATCTGCAAGGAGTTTGTATGTTCTCCCCGTGCTTGCGTGGGTTTCCTCGGGACCTCGGTTTCCCCCACAATCATAAAGACATACTGATAGGTTGTTTGGGTACAATAAAGTGATAGATTGTAAGCCCTTCGGGGCAGGCCTGATGTGAATGTATACATGTTATTGTGAAAAGCGCTACGGAAGATGTTGGCGCTATATAATCCACAATATAATAGGTACTAATCTAAAGGTTGGCATGGGGCAAAGATTCAAAATTACAACAGTGTCAGGTTGTCAATTACACAACGTGTATAAACATCCTACTTTATGTATTGTATCCCTATTGTGTAAGAAAAACTCCCCATTCCAATCATTTCCAATGAATCCAGTACCAGCCCCCCACCTGCAATACAAAAGGGGAGGATCGAATGGATGTTGTACAATCAGATCTGAGGTGTGTGGCCATTTTAAGACCAGTTCAGAGCAAAAGGCCTTTCAAGTCCCCCTTTCCCACCAGGGTGTCCGACCCACAAGGCTTCAGTCAATCCCACCGTCTACACCCCAGGGGAGGCAGCAGAACTAGGTAGGTAGGCCTCAGACTGTGCGCGCGGCCTGTGGGTAGCGTTTTCCCCGTTGAGATAAACAAGCCCCATGTCCTTTAGTTAATCGCCCCCTCCTACCTGTTCAGCTCTCCTCTTGGACTCTTTTGAATTTATTGACGACACAAAGAGCGGAAGATCTGTTCTATATTGGTCGCCATGGCGCCCCCCGACCTCCTCCTCTCCTTCTTCTTTCCTTCGCCCTGGTGCTTACCGACACACTTACGCACGTACGTGCACATTCACGATTCTCTTCCTCAGATCTACGACGTACGCGTTCCTGCGGAGAGGGTCTGTGCGCGGGCTCGCCTACCAGTGAGCGCGGTGATAGATGCGCGCTCAGTGTGCTGTCTCCTGGGTTCCCGCCATTTCCTGATACAGGCCAGTTTAGTGCCATAGTAAGTAATGGGGGTTTAAACTTTCATTTTTATGAAGGCACAAACCTTATATTAACATTATTTATTATTATTTGGAGATTGGCTTTCGTTTTGCAGAAATGTGTAACTTTATTTGAGTTTTACATATTGCTGGCCACCTGACCCGATCAATCAGGTACTAGGTCCCCTGACCCAATCAATCAGTACTGAGGTCCCCTGACCCAATCAATCAGGTACTGCAGGTCCCGCCATCATCAGGTACTGCAGCCTGACCCAATCATCAGGTACTGCGAGTGCCCTGACCAATCAATCAGGTACTGCAGGTCCTGACCCATCAATCAGGTACTGCGTCCCTGACCAATCAATCAGGTACTGCGGGTCCCCTGACCCATCAATCAGGTACTGCGGGTCCCCTGACCCAATCAATCAGATACTGCGGGTCCCCTGACCAATCAATCCGGTACTGCAGTCCCTGACCAATCAATCAGGTACTGAGGGCCCTGACCCAATCAATCAGGTACGCAGGTCCCGACCCAATCAATCAGGTACTGCAGGTCCCTGACCCAATCAATCAGGTATGCAGGTCCCTGACCCAATCATCAGTACTGCAGGTCCCTGACCCAATCAATCAGTACTGCAGGTCCCTGACCCAATCAATCAGGTACTGCAGGTCCCGACAATCAATAGTATGCGGTCCGACCCAATCAATCAGTACTGCAGGTCCCCTGATCCAATCAATCAGGTACTGCAGGTCCCTGACCCAATCAAGGTACTGCAGGTCCCTGACCCATCAATCAGGTACTGCAGGCCTTGACCAATCAACAGGTACTGCAGGTCCCTGACCCAATCAATCAGGTACTGCGGTCCCTGACCCAATCATCGAGTACTGCAGGTCCCGACCCAATCAACAGGTACTGCAGGTCCCTGACCCAATCAATCAGGTACTGCAGGTCCCCTGACCCAATCAATCAGGTACTGCAGGTGCCTTGACCCAATCAATCAGTACTCGGTCCCCTGACCCAATCAATCGGTATGCAGGTCCCTTGACCCAATCAATCAGGGACTGCAGGTCCCCTGACCCAATCAATCCTCTGCAGGTCCCTGACCCATCAATCAGGTACTGCAGGCCCTGACCCAATGCAATCAGGTATGCAGGCCCCTGACCCAATCCAATCAGGTACTGCAGGTCCCCTGACAATCAATCAGTTGCAGGGGCCTTGACCAATCAATCAGGTACTGCGGGTCCCCTGACCCAATCAATCAGGTACTGCGGGTCCCCTGACCCAATCAATCAGGTACTGCAGGTCCCTGACCCAATCAATCCGGTACTGCAGGTCCCTTGACCCAATCAATCAGGTACTGCAGGTCCCTGACCCAATCAATCATGACTGCAGGTTCCCCTGACCCAATCAATCAGGTACTGCAGGTCCCATAGCCAATAAATATGTACTGAGGTCCCCTGACCCAATCATAGGTCTGCAGTCTTGAACTATCAATCAGGTACTGCAGGTCCCTGACCCAATCAATCAGGTTCTGCAGGTCCCCTGACCCAATCAATCAGGTACTGCAGGTCCCTTGACCAATCAATAAGGTACTGCAGGTCCCTGACACGATCAACAGGTACTGCAGGCCTTGCCCCAATCAATCAGGTACTGCAGGCGCTCTTGACCCAATCAATCAGGTATGCTGGTCCACCGTCCCAATAAATCAGGTATGCGGGTCCCCCTGTACCCAACTAAATCGGGTACTACTGGGTCCCCGACCCAATAAATCGGGTACTATCCATGGGTCCCCTGACCCAATAAATCGGGTACTACGGGTCCCTGACCCCATAAATCGGTACTATGCGGGTCCCCTGACCCAATAAATCGGGTAATGCTGGGGACCTGCAGAACCCGATTTATTGGGTCAGGGAACCAGCAGTACCTGATTTATTGGGTCAGGGGACCCGTAGTACCCGATTTATTGGGTCAGG
>JAACNH010003234.1:0-30663 GCA_019447015.1 Hymenochirus boettgeri | reverse complement strand
TTAGAAGAACCCATCATAGATATATCTCTGTAATTAGATTCGCTTGATAGAGACAGGTATACTATCCCGTTTTGATAGACCCTTGTGATAGATTCTCCTGTATTGATAACCCCCTTTATATAGAGTCCCTGTATAGGTATATCTCTGTATATGATCCCTGTATTGATAACCCCCGTATACAGATCCCTGTATTAGATATATGCCTGTATATAGATCCCTGTATTGATAATCCCCTGTATATAAATCCCTATTAGATATATCCTATATATCGAGATCCCCTGTATTGATAACCCCTGTATAGATATATCTATGTATACAAAATACCTGTATAGATATATCTCTATATCAATTCCTGTATAGATATATTCTGCTATGATCCCAGTATAGATTATACTCTTATATAGATCCATAGATATTCTTGTATTAGATCCCTGTTAGGTATCTCTTATATAGATCCATATGATATATCGATAATCCCGTATAGAGATATCTCTGTATATAGATCCCAGTATAGATATATATCTGTATAAGAATCCGGTATAGATAATCTCTGTATATAGATCCCTGTATAAATATATCTCTGTATATAGATCCCCTGTATAATAATATTTCGTATATAGATCCCTGTTGAAAACCCCATAAATCCCTGTATAGATATATCTCTGTATATAAATCCCCGTATAGAATATATCTCTTGTATATATATCCCGTTATAATATATCTCTGTATATAAATCCCCGTATAATATTCTGTTAAATAAATTCCTGTATGATCACTCTGTATATAGATCCATGTATTGATATATCTCTGTATATAAATCCATGTATAGATATATCTCTGTATATAGATCCCTGTATAGATATATCTCTGTATATAGATCCTGCATAGATATATCTCTGTATATATTCCAATTATAGATCTATTTCTGTATATAGATCATGTATAAAGTATATTCTGTATATAAATCCCTGTATAGATATCTCTCTGTATAAGTATCCTGTAATGAATATATCTCGATATAGATTCCCAGTATGATATATCTCTCGTATACTTTCCCTGTAAAGAATATACTCTCGTGTAATGAATTTCCACATTTATAGAAAAAAAGATATATCTCTGTATATAGATCAATGTATACAATCCCTTAGATAATCCGTATAAATACTCTGTATATAGATCCCTTATAGATATATCTCTGTATAATAGATCCCGTATAGATATATATCTGTATATAGATCCCAGTATAGATATACTCTTCTGTATATAGATCCCTGTAAGATATATCTCTGTATATGATCTCTACCTGGCTGCCCTCTTGTATAGTCTAACATACCAGTATTCTTGCGAGGTAAGAACAACAGGTCGAGTGGAAAGGTGCATAGAAACCATAGAGACCAATGCACCGAACAGGAATGCTACAGATATTTTTATGATTTCTCATCTTTTAAAATGTTTCATTGTAGCAAAATCCACAAACTTTTTCCCCTTTATATTTGCTGAAGACTTTCCAGCTGTTCCATGGTTCGGAGTCCCACAGTGATGTCTTTCATTTCCATCATACCGGGTTTAGATGGGCTGCAATGTCTCTCTATATGATCACGTGTGATACCTGTACAATTATAACTGATAATTGGAATCTGTACACTATAATCTGTGGATTATCAACCTGGAACATTTATTACATGTTGATTGGAAAACCTGTATATTATAAACCTGTGGATTATATCACTTGAATTATACACCGTGATAATATACCTTACAGTAAATACCTCTGTAATATGCTAACACTGATATTGTAATGTACTTCTAACACTGTATATTGTATGTGTATTCTAACATATACACTGATATGTAATGTACTTCTAACACCTGAATATTGGTAATGTAATTCTAACACTGATATTGTAATGTAATATTCTAAACACTGATATTGTAATTGTAATTCTAAACTATCTATATTGTAATGTTACATTCCTAACACTGATATTGTAATGTATATGCTAAACTGATTGGAATGTACTTCTAAAACTAATATTGTAATGTATTCTAAAACGGATATTGTAATGTACTATTCTAACACTGATATTGTAGTTTCAAACCTAATATTGTATGTAATTCTAACACTGATAATTGTAATTAATATTCTAACATGATATTGTAATGTAATTCTAAACACTGATATTGGTAAATGTACTTCTAACACTGATATTGTAAGTTAATTCTAACACTGATATTGTAATGTAATATTCTAACACTGATATTGTAAATTTCTTTAACACTGATATTGTAATGTAAATCTAACCGATATTTATGAAACATTTGTAACATGATATTGTAATGTAATATTCTAACACTGCGATATTGTAATTTAACATTGTAACACTGATAATTGTATATGTAAATATTCAACACTGATATTGTTAATGTACATTCTAACATGATATTTGTAAGTAATTACTACACTGATTGTAATGAAATATTCTAACACTGATATTGTAATGAAACATTGTACACTGATATTGTAATGGTATATTCTAACACTGAATATGTAATGAAACATCATAACAATTATATTGTAATGAATATTGTAACACTGAATATGTAATGTAATTTCTAACGCTGATATTGTAATGAACATCATCACAATATATTGTAAATGAAACATTGTACACTGATATTGTAATGTAATATTCTAACAGTGATATTGTCATTGAAACATTGTAACACTGATATTGTAATGTAATATTCTAACGTGATACTGGTAATGACACATCATAACATGATATTGTAATGAAATAATTTGTAACACTGATATGTAATGTAATATTCTAACGCTGATATTGCTTGAAACATTGTAACACGATATGTAATGTAATATCTCTAACAGTGATATTGTAAAATCTGTAACACTGATATTGTATGAAAACGTAACACTGATATGTTAAAAAATTTTAAGATGAAATTTTTAATAGTCCCTAAACAGTGATATTGTAATGTAATATTTAACAGTGATATTGTAAGGAATCATTCTAACACGATATTGTAATGAAATATTGTAACATGAATATTGTAACAGAATCATCAAACACGATATGTAATAAAAATAGTGTAACTGATATTGTATTATATTCTAACACGATATTGTAATGAAAATTGTAACATTGATATTGTAATGTAATATTCTAACACTGATATTGGATGAATGAAACATTGTAACACAGATATGTAATGAAACATGTAAACACTGATATTGTAATGTAATATTCTAACAGTGATATTGTAATGTAAATATTCTAATCAGTATATGTAATGTAATATTCTAACAGTGATATTGTAATGAAATCATTACACTGATATTGGTATGAAATATTGTAACACTTGATATTGTAATGTAATATTCTAACACTGATATTGTAATGAATATCACTGTACATTTGATATGTAATGGTAATACTTCTAAACACTGATATGGTAATGAAACATGTACATTGATATGTAATGTAATATTCTAACACTGATATGTGTATGAAACATTTGTACCCCAGATACTAACACTGATATTGTAATGAAACATTGTAACATTGATATTGTAATGTAATATTCTAACACTGATATTGTAATTCTGTAATTTCTTAACAGTGATATTGTAAGGAATCATTCTAAACACGTATATTTGGTATGAAATATTTTTTTTGTAACACTGATATTGTAATGAAACATTGGTAACACTGATTTGTATGACATATTGTAACAACTGATATTTTAATGAAACACTGTAATTACAATACTGCATATTGTAATGAAACACTGTAGCACTGATATTGTAAGGGAATCATTGTAAAAACTGATATTGAATGAAACACCTTGACACTGACAATTGTTATGAAACCTGTAACACTGGTATTGTAATACACCCTGTAACACAATTGTAATGTGATAGTGTATCGATGTTCGAAATTGTAATTTCAAAAACTTTTTATGTTGCAGGGAATGTTTTGTGATGCTTTGATATAGGATTTATTGTATTAGCATTATAAGGTGATTTGTTGTTTTGTTTTTGGTTGTGAGGGGGTTTAGGTTTAATATCTAAAACAGAACAACGCAAAGAAATCGCATAACACAGTGGTCAAAACCGAACGTTGTTTTAAGAATCAATCTTACAGAAAGTGTCTGTCCCTAAATAAACATAGGAACCAGGAATAGGGGAATTTATCAATATACCGGAGTTTCTTAGTTTATCAAAAATGCAATAGCAAATTACAATACAAATATCACTTACATTATACAATACAAATATACAATTTACAATACAAATAATACACTCAATTATAAAAACAAATATCGACAGTCAAGCGACATACAAATATCCAATAACACTTATACAACACAAATATACAATAAATTATACCACTACCAATATAGAAATACCAATTATCCAATACATATATACATACATTAGACACTACAAATATACAATACATAATGGGCAATACCCTTATAACCCCATATACCAAACAGATAATACAATACAAATATCAAAAATCATAAAATCAATGCAATTATCAAATCACTACAATCAATGCAATCTCTCTATAGAAATTATCCATTATAACTATTCCATTGTAAATTAAATAGAACATTAAATCATCGAAAAATAAATTCGTTTGCATTGATCTGGAAGTTTGAGTGTTAAATGCGGTAATAATAGACACGACAGATAGATAGACAACAGACGACAGACAGCTAATAGATGATAGTAGATAAAGATGCGATAGATAGATAGATAGATATAGAATAGATAATAGATAGATCGATATAACATAGAACTCGATATATAGAAATAGAAAGATATATAGAATTATACCACAGTGTTATTAACTATATTACTGAACATATAATATATATATATTTAACCAGAGTGGTTATTCTATATCTACTGTAAATATTTATAATTAATCCACAGAGTGGTTATTACTATAATCTACTGTAATATATATTATATAAATATTATAATATATATATATATAATTATACACCGTGTTTTACTATATCTAACTGTAAATAATATATAATTATACCCAGAGTGTTGATTACTATATCTACTGTAAATTATTATACATAAGTATACAACAGTGTTATTACAAAATATCTACTGTAAATATATTATATTATACACACATGTTTATTACTTATCTACTGTTGTGAATATAATATATATTATATATATAGATAAATATATATATAATAATTATACAACACAGTATATTACTATAATCTCACCATAACCGTTTTTAAGAATACAAAGTGAATTGATATTTTCATCTGTTGGGACCGTTCCAATACAAATTTCTTATTAATATATTTTTGTTATTTAAGATGGTAAGGGAGGTAAGATGTGCACTGAGCTAGTCAGGTCCCTGGTTCCCTCTGTGCCCCCTCTCTCTCTCTGTCTGAAAAAACCTATGCCACCCTCACCACTGGCTGCCCACAAATAAACATTGCCCATACCCTTGGCTATGTACACCCTGAGCTATAAAAGATCATTATAGAAGTGTCTGTAGCCAGGACCATTCAGGGCAGTAGTGTTGTTAACGACAAGACCCTCATGGCCAGAACATTTCAACTGGGTCTCTCTTTGTTGGTCCTGGTAATAATTCCCTGGTCTTTCCTGGAAATGTTCAGGATGTTCATCTGAGGTGTCAACAACATTTTCTCAGCAATCCTCCAACCTGTCCTGGCACATTAGGGACCATGTTTATTCCATTTAATAAAAAACAAAACCCCCAGACCACTGTGGGGTAAGTCTGGGGGAGACAGGCAACACTGGGGGCACTGTACTAATATATTATAATAATTACATTTACTAAATTATTTTTATTATTATTATTATGTACTAACGATTATTATTTATTATTTTATGATGACTATTTACTATTATTATTATACCACCATACTTATATACCTTTATTATGTCTATTAACACATTACCGTCTATAAAGCATCTTATATACCTTATTAATGTCTATACCCCATTCCTCTTACTAGACACATCCTTTATACCAACAATTAATTCTATACCACATTATACCTCTATACCACTTATTCTATACCACATCAAAACTCACTTCTATATCACATTACAGAATAACATATTACCTCTATACCACATGAACTCTATCCCAACCCCGCTCTAAACCACACATTAACCTCTATACATCTATATGTCCTATCCACCTTCCTATATAGCACATTCCTCTAGAGCACCCCTCTATACCACTCATGCTCCATTAACCCTCTAATATGCTAGAACCCACCTCTAGTAACCACAAATAACCCCTTACCTCTTTACCCCTACCACATTACCTCTCAAACCTCTTAAACCCCATCCTCTACTACCCCATGACCTTTTACCACCCCATTAATTTCGGGGGAGTAACCATCCAGGGGAGCATGGGAACAACGGCAGGGGGCCTCATCTTATTGTCCCCTATGACGTTAGCCTTTCCCCTCCCAGAAAAACCACTGTGGATGAACACATATAGGGGCCCTGTCCCCTAGTTTTTTTATACCACATTACTTTTATATAATCCCCTTTACTCTAATTAACCACATTACCTATATCCTTCCATCCTCCATGGCAGGCCCTATGTAAAGTTGCAACGAAAGTAAACAAAACTGAATCAAATCATAAAAAAGTATTTTTTTGCATTTTTTAAAAATGGCCTAATGATACCCACATCGACACCGGTAGACCACCTACTGGACCCCACCTTTCTATTTTATAAAGCATCCCTACTTAAAGGCCGAAGTCAAAAATAAAAACCTTATAAATGGGAAAGACCAACAAAAAAACCTCTCCAGCATGTCTCCACTAGTTCCTAATTTCTGTCTAACAAACTGACACAAGGGCACCTGTCGAGCTGACTTTTTATATCCAAGGGGTTGGCATTGATCAAAATAGCTGCCATTGGTGAAAGTTGGACCTGGGGCTGGATCAATGTGGCTGAGAAATCCGGAAAGCTGAATTCGGTAAATCGCTAAATTCCCGCATTCCAACAGATTTCGAAGCCTCCATGGAAACCATTTTGCATCTGCGATCCCACTCCATCTCTACATTTGAATATGTAAATTGCACATTGTATATTGTAAACTGTCGCATTGTTTATTATATATTGCTCATTGCTTATTGTTACTGTGACATTTTTTATTATAGCTGCGCATTGCTTTATGTATACTACACATTGCTTTTGTATAACTGTACAGTATTCATTGTATACTGCCACGATTGCTTATTTAATATCCTACACATTGCTTATTGTATACTACAACATTGCTTATTTGTAACTGGATATCGCTTATTTATACAGCCACGTTGCTTATTGTATATATGGTAATTGTTTATTAATTACTGCACATTGCTTATATTGTATACAGCACTTGCTTATTTCTATACGCACGTTCTTATTGTATCACATCCGTTGCTTTATTGGTAGTACCTGTACATTATTTATTCTATCCTTCATCATACTTTCTTGTATACATCACTTTGCTTATGGTATACACTGTCATTGTTTATTATATACTGACATTGCTTATTGTTATACAGCACTTTTTGCTTATTGTATACTGCACATGCGTTTAATATAAGCCATTGTTTTATTGTATACTGCAACATTATTTTATAACTGCACATTGCTTCCTGTATAACAGCACATTGCGTATTTCTATACAGCACGTTGCTTATTGTATACATCAGTTTGCTTATTTATAAACTGTAACATATATTATATACTGCACCATTGCTTTTGTTCAGCACATTGCTTATTGTATTACTGCACATTGCGATTATATACTGCACATTGCTTCTATGTAAAGGTTGTATACTACCCATTGCCTATTTGTATAACCTGCATATTGCTTTATTGTTATATTTGCACATTGCATATTGGTATACACCACGTGGCTTATGTACAATACGGCAACATAGCTTATTGTGCCTGCACATTGCTTTATTATATACTGTAATTGTTTATTATAACTGTGACATTGGGCTTTATGGTATACGCACGTTGCCTTATTATTGTATCCAGCACTTTGCTATTGTTATACCTGCACATGCTATTTCTATACTCAACATTGCTTATTGTATACTGCCCCTTGCTTAAGATGTATGCCCTGGACATTGCTATTGTTATCCTGCACATTGCTTTATTGTAAATCTTAAATCTCAACTTATTCTATACGCGTTGCTTATAGTTGTATACACCACATTAACTTTTGTAACTGTACACTGTTTATTATAAACTGCACCTTGCTTAATTGTTACAGGCACATGCTTATTCTATCAGCACGTTGCTATTGTTACTGCACTTATTTAGTATATACGCTCATTGCTTGTTGTATACCGCACATTGCTTTCTTGTAATACTGCCCATTGCTTATTGTATACTGCACATTTGTTTATGTATACTGCATGTTGCTTATTGTTATACTCAGGGCCCGTCTAACCATTAGGCAGAAGTGAGACATTTTGTCAGACGCACCCCTGTACCTGAAGAATAAAGGCGGCAGACCAGGCATTGGGTGGAAAAAATGGTTTTTTTCCCTTGAACGGTCAAGAAAAAAAAAATGATTTTCCTTATTAACATAAGATATGATGTTGTTAAAAAAAATTTTATATCTTAGGGTAGCCTTAGGTTTAGTCTGTTAGGAAAGGTAGAACTGTTAGGTTAAGATTAGGGCCCTGCTGAAAGACTCACCACTTTTAAAAAACACGGCTTGGCTTTGGCGCATGCCTGTGAAATAATCAAGGCAGCATTGAAAATTTGGCTCATCAGCAGAAAATCCTAGAATGCCCATGTGTATACTGCCATTGCTTTATTTGTATACTGCACATTGCTATTTTTGTCTACTGCCACATTGCTTATTGTAATACTGCCACAGTGCTTATTGTATACTGCACAAAGCTTAATTGTATACTGTACATGCTAGTTGTATACTGAGTGCCCATTGCTATTGTAGACCGCACATTGCTATTTGTAAATACGCACTGCTTATTGTTACTGACTTGCTATTTGTATACTGCAACATTGCCTTATTGGTATACTGCACATATTGGCCTATTTGTATACTGCACATTGCTTTATTGGTATCTGCACATTGCTATTTGTATACTGCACATTGCTTATTGTATCCTCTGCACTTTTGCTATTTGTATAACTGCACATTGCTTATTGTAACTGGCAACATTGCTATTTTGTATACTGCACATGCTTTTTGGTATCTGCACATTGCTTATTTGTCTACTGCCCATTGCTATTTTGTATACTGACAGTGCTATTTTGTTATACTGCCAACATTGGCTTATTGTCTAAACTGCACATTGCTTATTATATACTGCACATGCTTTATTGTAATACTTGCACCATTGCTTATTGTATACTGCACATTGCCTTATTGTATAACTGACTTGCTATTTGTAGTACGCACCTTGCTTATATTGTAATACTGCGCCATTGCTAGTTGTATACTGCACATGGCTTATTGTATACTGCACATTGCTTATTTGTATACTGCACATTGCGTATATATTGTCTCTGTAACATTTTTTTTTATTCTATACTGCATATTGCTTATTTAATACTGCACATGCTTATTGTATACAACAAACGTTGCTTATTGTATACGTACATTTGCTTATTATACTCAACATTTGCTTAGTTGTATGCTGGACATTGCTTATTTATACTGCACATTGCTTATTGGTATACTGCACATTGCTTATTGTATACTGCAACATTGCTTATTGTAACTGTCTACATTATTTAATTATATACTGGCACATTGCTTCTGTATAAACTGACATCGCTTGTTTGTATACGCACGTTGCTATTGTATACACACCCCATTGCTTATCTTACAGCACCTTGCTTTGTATACATCCCACGTTTGCTTATTGTATCTGGTAAATTTATTTAGTATATCTGCGCATTGCCTTATTGTATACAAGCACAGTGCTTATACTGTTAATACTGCACATTCTATTTGTATTCATCATGTTGCTTATTGTATGACTGCATATTGCTTATTGCATACTGCCACATTGGTATTTGTATTACTGCAACATTGCCTTTTGTATTGGGGTATCTGTATATCGCTTATTGTATACAGTCACGTTGCTATTTGTATACTGTACATGTTTATTATAATACTGACGACCTTGCTTTATTGTAGAACAGCAAATTGCTTATTGTATCGGCACCTTGCTATTTGTATACTGCACATGTGCTTATTTTTACTGCCATTGTTATTGTATACTGTACATTGCTAGTTTGTAATACTGCCATTGATAATTTGTATACTGCACTTTGCTTATTGCCAATCCACCACATTGCTTTATTGTAATACTGTACCATTGTTTATTATCTATGCACATTGCTTTATTGTATCCGCATGTTCTTATTGTATACTGCGCAGTGGCTTTATTCTATACTGCACATTGCCGTTTATTGTATACTGCCCATTGCAATTTTGGTATCTGCAATACTGTTTATTGCATATGGCATCCTGCACCTTGCCTTTATGTAACTGCACATTGCTATTTGTTATCACTGCCACATTGCTTATTTGTATACTGCACATTGCTTATTGTCGACTGCATATTGCTTATTGTATACGCAACATTGCTTAGTGTATACCGCACATTGCTTGTGTATACGCACACTTGCTATGTGTATACAACATGCTTATTGTAACTGGATATAAGCTTATTGTATACAGCACGTTGCTTATTGTATACAACCACATGCTTATGTGTTTCCTGTACACTGTTAATTAATACTGCATAGTGCTTATTTGTATACACCACACACACTGCTTATTCTATACAGCATATTGCTTATGTATACAGCACGTGTGCTTAGTGTATACATCACATAGCTTATTGTATACTCGGATATGTTATTAGATACTACCGCACATTGCTTTATTGTATACTGCACATTATTTATATTATATACTGCACATTGCTACTGTATACACCACATTGCTTATTCTATACAGCACCTTGCTTTATTGTATACATCACAACGTTGCTTATTGTATACTGTACATTATTTATTATATACGCACATTGCTTATGTATCAGCACATTGCTTATTGTATACTGCACTTCCTATTTGATTCCAGCATGTTTGCTTATTGTATAACTGCTATGCTTATTTTGCATACTGCACCATTGGTAATTTGTATACTCACTTGCTTGATTGTATACTGTATATCGCTTCTTGTATCGGTAATTGGTTCTTATATACTGCCATTGCCTTATTGTATACAGCATTGCTTTTGTATCCTGCACATTGCTATGTGTGTATACTGCACTTGCTTACTTGATCCTGCATATTCTTATTGTATACACACACGTGCGTATTTCTACACCACATTGCTTATTGTGTACTGTACACTGTTTTATTAGTATACTGCTATTGTGCCTTATTGTATACAGCATGTTTGCTTATTGATACCTGCACATTTGCTTATTTATATACTGCACATTGCTTGATTGTATCTGCACAATGCAATTTGTATACTGCCATTATTGGTTTATCATCCTGCACATTGCTTATGGTATACTGCAAACATTGCTAATTTTTGTATACTGCACATTGCTATTTTAACTGCAATATTGCTTTATGTATACTGCCACATTGCTTATTGATACTGAACATTGCTGATGTAAACGGGATATATCTTAGTGGTAAATACAGCCATTGCTTATTGTATACACCACATTGCTTATTGGGGTGTACTGTACACTGTTTATTATCTACTGCATATTGCTATTGTATACCCACATTGCTTAATTCTATAACAGCATTTGCTTATTTGTATACAGCACGTTGCTTTATTGTAACATCACATAGCTTATTGTATACTGGATATTGTTTATTATATACTGCATATTGCTTATTGTATACAGCACATTGCTAATTTGTATACGCACGTGGCTTAGTGTAATACTGTTACATTGTTTATTATAATCTGCATATTGCTTATTGGGTATACATCATATTTCTTTATTGTATACGATCACAAGCTTATGTATACTGGAATATTGGTTTATATTACTGCATATTGGTTATTGTATAGCGCACGTGCTTATAGAATACCCACATTTGCTTATTGTTGTACTATACACTGTTTATTTATATACTGTCAAGATTGCTATTGTATACCCCAACCACATTGCCTTTATTCTATACAGCATATTGCTTATTGTATACACAACGTTTGCTTATTGTCTAACATCACATAGCTTATTTTCACTACTGGATATTTTTTTATTTAAATACTGCCACAATTTGCTTCTTGTATACCAGCACCTTGCTATTGAATACATCACGTTGCTTTTGTTAACTGTAAATTATTTATTATATACTGCACATTGCTTTTGTATAACAGCTACCTTGCTTATTGTATACTGCAACATTCCTATTTTGTATACGCATGTTGCTTATTGTATACGCCATTATTGCTATTGCCATACGCACATTGGTATTTGTATACTGCACATTGCTTATTGTATACTGTATATCGCTTATTGTATCCGCATGTTGCTTATTGGAATACTGCCCAATTGCTTATTATATGACTGCACTTGCTTTATTGTATACTGGCAGCATTGCTTATTATCATACTGAACAATATACTGCACATTGCTTATTTGTAAAAACTGGATATAGCTTATTGTATACGCACATTGCTTATTGCATACACCACATTGTTATTGTGTACTGTACAACTGTTTATTATATCTGCATATTGCTTTATTGTATACCCACAATTGTTATTCTATAACAGCATATTGCTTATTGTAAATACAAAACGTTGCTTTATTGTATACAATCCCTAGCTTTATTGTATACTGGAGATTGTGATTTAAGACTGCATATTGCTTATTGTAAAGCAACATTGCTAATTGTATACAGCAGTGTCTTAATAGTATACTGTACTTGTTTATTATATACTGCATAATGCTTATTGTATACAGCACAATTGCTATTCTATACAGCACGTTGCTTATTGTTATACATCATGTGCCTAATTGTATACTGTAGCCTTGTTTATTATATTACTGCCATATTGTGTATTTGTATACAGCACATTTGCTTTTTGGTAATAACTGTACATTGTTTATTAGATATTGCAATATTGCTCTTGGGCATACGCCATGTGCTTATTGTCATACTTACCTTGTTGTTATTGTATCCTTGTACATTGTTTAGTATATACTGCATATGCTTATTGATCTACTGCACAGTGCTTATTGTATACTGTACATTGCTTATTTGTATCCTTGCAACGTTTCCTTATTGTATACTGCACATTGCTTAATTGTAACTGTACCTTGGTTATTTGTATCTGGATGTTGCTTGTGGTATACAACCACGTTGCTATTGTATACTGTTCAGCTTGTTTATTTATATACTGCATATTGCTTAGTGTATTCAGCACAATTACTATCGTAATACATCAATGTTGCTTTTGTAACAGCACATTGCTTATTGTCTACATCATGGTCGCTTATTGTAGACTGTACAGTGTTTATTATATACTGCATATTGCTATTGTAACAGCACATTACCTTAGTGTATACGCCACATGTGCTTATTTTTTTGGGTTTCTACGCCCATTGCCTTATTCGTAATAAGACACATTGCTTATTGTTGTATAGCATGTTTCTTATTGGTATACTATCCTGCACATTGACTATTGTATACAAAAGCACATTGACTTTTGTATACTGCACATTGACTATTGTATATTGTATACTGCACATTGAACTATTGTGCTGTCTGCACATTGCCTATTGGTGTCTGCACATTATGTTGTGATATCCCAACTAATGATTTTCTAAAAAATAAATCTAAAGCATTTAGATAAATTATCTCAATAATTATCACCATTAATTTTTTACTACTAAATAAATAGTTAATTTATACAGATGAAATAAACACCTGGTACATTACATAAAGTTCTATAGTTTTACATGATTGTGCAAACCATAAAAATTGCTTTAACAAATAACAACAATAATTTGCTGTACTCTACATTTAATTAACACTAAGGAACCCTACACATGGTCTATACACACATACTAACCCATCCATACTATGCCAGGTTATAGTATAGTAACGTATAGTATTTGAGTTTGAATAAAGACACTACGTCCTCCAGGTTCAACCCATCTAGCAATACCATCCCATATTACCACATGTCCTAACTTTCGATCCAGAGATGCAAAAAAACCCACCAATTGTTATGAAGGGGGAAAAAAATTCCTTCCCTGATTCCCAATTGGCAATTCGGAAAATTTCCTGCGATCAACGCTGAACTTTAATGTATCAATAACCAGTAACTTGCAGCTTTAACTACTGTTTTTTTTTTTGCATAAAACTTATAATCCAGCTTTTTTTTGAAACGACTCAATGAACCGCCATTTACAAACGTCCAACTGGAAGATATGATTGATTAGGTAGAAAACCGGTCTGCAATCCTTACACTGCTCTGTAAAGGAACAATAAATATAGTGTATTTTTTAGATGTCTATTTATGTTTTCTGGTTTAGGCACTTCACATTCCCCCATTTATGTTTCTAGTTTAAAACTAATGCCTAATGTTGACCACAGGAAGCCCACAGTTTTCTTTTCCTATTGAGCCTTTGGTGCCATGCAAGTACTTTTAAAAAGCTAAATACTCCAACACCCCCCCCCCACCACCAAAAAACCCCCCCCCCCCCCCCCCATTCACTGTAAATAATAATTTACTTACATGACAATATTTTTCCTCCATACATTAATGTAAATCATCAAGTACTAAATAAAGATTATGCTTATTTATTCCAGTTGCAACCACTATAAAACCATTAAATAAAAGTTTAGTCTAAAGAGCCAAAACAAACACACCTCCTGATTACCCTCAACACCAACCGACCCCCTTTTCATGGCAACCATACATAACCATTTAAAAATGTGTTTACTTTTTATGTTCTACAAAGCACAAAACATGCCCTGTAACACCACACAGACACGGGATCACCACACCTGCTGATACACCCCAACAATCCACCCTACCTTAGACATTTCCAATGGCAAACTATATACTCAAAAACAAGGTACAAACTCCTTCAAACTTCTTTTTAAAAAAAAAATGACGAGCATTTTGGCATGGGCTGAAAGTCATATATAACGCTTTTAAAAGTGTTACACCAGCCTTCATACACAAAAAACGAAATATAATAAATCCTTAAATAATAAGAATAATGAAGGTGCCCTTCAAAAAACATTATAAATAGAAGGAATTACAATCACCTTGGGGAGTCCCCTAGCCGGTTAAAGCCACTCAGCCTTATAGCCTTCTGCTTCCTGCATAGTCAGGGACTCCTCGGGGATAGTAATATCCTTATAATGCATGAAGTAGATATTTACTAATGCGAGGTGGCAGTGGTAAGAAATCCTCTAAAAATCACTCCTATTGTCACTAAGTGACGTGTTTCTTAATTCTCCCACTGCCCCTTTTCCCATTCCAGATCCCTGCTCAGGAATTCAGCAACAGTGGCCCATGCCCTGACAATACTCAGCAGTTTGTTGTAATCGTGTTTAACACTTCACTTACTGGACCAGCTTCCCCTGTCAATTCAAAATAAAAGTTCCTCTTCCTCTTCACAAAGAGTTGTTTTTAAAAAAAACCAGATACCTGCTGGGCCTGGGATTTTCCCCTTTCTTTCCTGGTATAAGTAAAGGTTGGGCAGACACGGTCCATAATTTCTTCCGCATCGGAGTTTTGCGATCGTCCAAAACTTCGTAGATCCAATCGGAAGTCCGATCGAATGCCCCACCTTGCAAGACAATCTGGTTCTGGGTAGTGGGATAGATGGAACCTTTTACATCTGCCCGATCAGGTCTTTTTCCGAAGAACCGATCTTGGCAATCGTATATTCGAAAACTCAGGAAAGAGAGTGTCTTGATTATTCGAGTCGGATTCGATGCCTTGATATTGCCTACCTTAAATTGGTACCTTGGGGGTTTAGGGTGGGAATTGTTACAAGGCTAGAATTTAAAAAAAAAAAAATGCAATTGGGGGGTAAGGAATCAGAAAACGTTCTATGATATTATAAGAAATCTGTGGCTTCATTATACATTGACACACCTAGAGCTCCCTGCCCTGGTCAAAACCTCGGTGGGGGCAAATATTGTTATATATTACACTGGGGGTGGTGTTTATCCCCTTATATTACTTTTGAAGGAAAACAGGATGCCCAGAAGTAAAACCCCCACAAGCACAGTGAGATCACTATACACTTCCTTGTAGTTGTGGCCAAGTGTAGGATTTAAAAAAAAAAACCCGTGACTCAAGCACTGCAGGCCATGAGCCACCATCAACCACCCCCATTTCTATATACACAATGCAGAGTCCCACTCAAATTACTGCTACACATAATTCCACTCACCATGTTAAATACTAGTACACATTTACACATATACAAAAAACTTTCTGCTACCCATCAATGCACTACTTTACCCCCCCACAACACACACATACACAATCATTGCTATACACAATCTCACATACCAAAAACCATACACCCCCCGTTACAAACAACCGTCACAAATACATACAATTTCAACACACACACACACCTGCTTAACATACACCCCACACACACATATCAACACACATGCTGTACAAAAGCTCAAAGTGCCCCCATGACTATCTGCATGCCCTCAACAGTCTAACATCAATGTTGGCCAACAATATACAACATTTCTCATTGAGTAATCATGAATTTTAGGAACTGCAACAAAGCATCCTAATTCCTAAATAAATGTTTTAAGTATATTAATCATAAGAAGAGGTGTACTGAAAATGTGGCACTTTATCAATGATGATAAGTTAGTTACTAAGTGATGGGCGAAAAAACACATGTCTGGAATATTTTTTTTTTTCCCTCTGGATAAACTATGAAGATCCAAGTCACAGATCTCATAGAGTATATTAAGCAGACTTGGTAAAAAAGAAATGCAAGTCACTTTTGTTTAACCGGGATATGGTACAGAAACAACTAAATAAGTTCATATTATAAATATCCTGGACCACGGATTTAAAATACATTCTCGGGTCCTATGAGCTAAGGTCATCTGATGTTAATTGCAATCATTTAAAAAGGGTATCGTTCAGACGGTTCATTACCGGCCTGTAAAATTTAACCTAAGTGGGTGGGGGAGATACTGGTAGTTTAAATAAGGGAACCTCATTAAGTCGTTTTAAGAAGGACGGATGCCATTATCCTAGTACCAGCAAGGATTAGATTGAAATAGATCTTGTCAACAACTTGCTTGGCTTTTAATGAGGAAGTGAAGTAGAAAGAGTAGACACTGGGGAGCATAGCAGTAATGTATTATCCTTGGATTTTTGCAAAGGTCTTTTTTGATAACAAGTCCCCCAAGGCACTAAAATGTATGTTATATTGCTGTTTGGTCTGGGTAGCCCATTTGTACTTTGTCAATGTTGAAAATGCCAATTTGTGGTGGGACTTCAAAATTGTTGTGCTGCTTTCCTATAAAACTGGCCTCTGTGTTTAAGTGAACCCTGTTTGGGAAGGAATCTTGGCGTTTTTGAGGAGGATTACAAACTTAAAGGTAGCAGCATTGCCGGCAAAATAGCAGAGGCCACTGGTCGTGTGGTCTTGTCATGAGATAGGTATGGATCAGTGAGAAAAATATATTCTGCCTCTGTACAAAGCATGGTTAAGACCTCATTTTGGAATGTGCATGCAATGTTGGTCAATTATAGTGCACTCTTTGAATGGAAAGGGGTTCAGAAAAGGGAGAAATAATTAATCAGGGGATTGGAGAGCCTGATATGAAGAGAGATTAGATAAGTTCAATTAACTTTACGCTAGAGAAAAGGCGATTGCATGGTATGGAATTTCTCTGTGTATAAATACATTAACGGGCCATAAATAAGCTATCTGGGGCATTGTTTCACCAATAGAGCATGTCCAGAGGAGCATGCAGATATTTCTACGACTTGAAGAAAGAAGTTTAGGCTTCAGGTTCGAGAAAGGTTTTTCAATTTTTTTCACTTGAGAACGGTACAGCTATTGAACTGTCTTCATTGCCATTGTTTATGGCAGGTCATTGTCCAGTTTTTAAAAAAAAAAGCTGGATGAGTTCTCTTCTTTCTTCTTCGGCAAACAAGGAAATGTTGCAAGGAAAGTTACGTGTGTTGATACATAAAGTAGAGTTGATTCCAGGGTAATTTTCCGATTGCCACTTGAGTCAGGAAGGAATTTTTTCCATTTTTTCCTTTTATTTCCCCCTCATCTATTTAGTGGGTTTTTCTTTTGCCTGATCACCAATTAGGCAGGAAATGAGGATAGTGCTAGATGGGTGTGGGACCGGGGTGGGACGATGTCTTTATTCAACCTTCAAATACTATGGCAACACATGTTACCCAGTATACCTCTTCTGCTCACTAACAGGGAGACTCAAAACATTCTTATTGCTAAAAGTGCTAATTTGCCCCACGCCAACCCAATCAGGATTCATATTTTAACATTTGAAAGCTAACCTCTGATTGTGGGGCAAAATTACACTTTTTTGAAATAAGAATTTAATTGAAGTCTCCCTGAACGTTCCAATCACAAAGGAGTGGATACACAAGCAGTACTTTAATACCCATTCACAGCAATCACCCTGGTATCTGCAAGGTTTAATATTGATACAGATCTCTATGCGCTGTCAATCACAGAGCAGACTGATAATTTTTTGAAACAAACAAATTTCTGATCTTGACTTGCAGCACACAAATAATAATTACAATCTAGCCAACATTTTATGGAACTACCTTGAACATCAATGGCCTACGAAATAAAGTGAAAGAGGCAGAAGGGTGGGATTCCAGGCACCAGTAACCCTTCAAACACGCCATGTTCTCCCCCCCGGTGCTTCCTGAGTCCATGTCTCTTAAACCTTGACTCCTCCGGTCCCATCGGTAATTTGCAGATGCCCAGTCCAGGCTCTACTTTACAATGGCGGCACTGCCTTGTTGGCTTTATGGCTGCATCATTACACAGATTAACCAAGCTGGGAAATAGATAGCGAGGAGCATTTCTTGGTAAGATAGCGGACCCAGGAATCTGGGGAGAAAGGCCTTACCCCCTTATACTCTTTGTTAAATGCTTGGAAGGTTCTCATTCATCCAGGAATCCAGGTCCAGGTAGAATCTGTTTGTATTCAATTAGATCAACTGGACCTTGAAGTTTAGTTCTGAAGACGTTTCATAGTCATCCGACTGGATCTCTCAATTCAGAATGACTTGGTACAAGAATCTGTGGCAATTGGGGTCCCCTGGAAAAAGTCATTACTGAATTGAAAACGCCAGTCCCCAAATGACTAGCGAAACTCTTCAAGACCTAAACTTCAAGTCCGTTGATCTTATTGAATACAACAGAATCTCTTTGTATAAATTTTTAAAAAAAAAGGGAGGACAATGCCCATTACTACAAGGCTAACTTGTTCAAATTTTTCATCACAGGACAATAAAAGGGGTCTGCGCGGAGCGTTTAGTGAATGATCCTGCAAAACCTTGTGATTGGTGAATTTTAAACCATTTTTGGTGAAACAAAACGTTGTGGTGAACCCGGCCCATATGTAGACTGATTTATACTGGTTAAACGTATCGAGGAAACAAATTCCCAATCATACTGTAATGTGGTATTTACAGCGTTTTTTTCTCTTCATAGGAGGCCTTGGAGTATATTTTAGTGGCCATATCTATGGAGTAAGCTATACAGAATCCCTTTTCGCACAGATTTGTGATCTGTACTGTGTTCAATTTCTGACCTGCTCAGCAATCTGTGTCCATGCCGTATCTCTAAGCGTGAGAGATGTAGTACGCCTAGCAACACAAACATACAGGTGTTTTGGAGGATTAATTTAACATTACTGACTAGCTCATAATCAATGGCATCCTAGTTGACCTTATGAACAAAATGGAAAAAAGAGTTAAAATGCGGCACGCCACATTTCTCCTTCGCCCCCGTACCAGGAAAATAAATAGGATTCCCGGGTAGTTAACTTGGTTTCCCAGATCATCTGATCTAGCAGGGAAGCAGACAAACACAAACACGACATCAACTACATGTATATATACAATAATTGTGGTGTTTTCATATAACTATTGTCTTAGAATTAATTAACAATTTTGGGTTTGTTATATTTTTCACAAACATATTACTTATACCATTAAAGGATAAAAGAATGGTTGGAAAAAGGCAATAGCTTGTGATAGATTACTGGTAAGAGGCAAATGGCTTTTTATGACTCTAAGCTATATAGGATAATGGGTGAATTAGAAAAAGCATAGTCGTTTTAGAAGAATATTCCACATTGCAATATCTCAATCCATTCTCATCATCATGAGACAAGATTCTTAAATCACTTGGTGCCCATGCAATAGAACAGCCCCAGGGGCACGTTTGTCTTCCTATGGGATTTCTATGATAATTGGAAATCACGCAGACATGTTTTAGATCCTCTGATAAAGAAAGTTAACAGACCTGCACATGAATAAAGGGGAACACACACTAATTAATTTTCTGCTCACAATCATTAGGAATTTCACTCCTGCTGGTATGTTTCCTTACTATTAAGGTGAAGGGGTCACTTCCAAAGTGAATTGAATCAATGGGGGTGAAGTGTAGAACATCTGCTTGGTACATTGCTGGTGCCAATGTTCCCATGGTGGGTCCAGCATTGAGGTTCCAGAAGAAGCAGGAGGTGCTGATCCCCCCAGGAAAGATTTTCCCCTAAAAAGAAAAAACCTGAATGTTCAGCTGCCCTGGGAAAAACTTTCTAAAAATGTCCCTTCATTTCGAAATATGTAAATTAAGAATTTTGGAATGGAGAATCATCAACTTGGCCAAAACTTGGAGGCCGATATAAACAGTCTGTGAAATTCCACAGACCCCAAATCACTGAGTCCCCTAGGTAGAGTGATGATTGTTTTACAATTGGATTTGACCATTTGGAACCCCATACACCACGATCAGCGAAGTTCCCCAATTCCAACAGGATACTGTAAGCCCTGTATCAGGCGCCTGTTCACATGTTATTAAAACCGTTAATTATTTAATGCCAACGATTACATTGGAAGCTCTTAATCTAGAATCATCAGGAACGCAATGTCAAAAAATGACATCATATTACCTACATTTTTAAACTTACAAAAATGTTAAATTTTTAAAAGTAATGTGTGGAATACTTGTGTGTGTGTGTATCTCTCGATATATATAATCTATATATCTATCTTTAACACATCACAAAGCAGCAGCAGCACCGTGCACATCACTATATGGGCGCCGAATCTCCCAAAAGTCACCCCGCGCTGACCATAGAAATAGTACAACAATGAAATTGGAGCCGCACACTATTTATAAGCCGGTATCAAAAAAGTTTATTGAATCTTTTCAAAAGGACCATGACTGCCACAATATTAAATTACGCGACTTTCGGGAGACACAGCTCCCTTTATCAAGAGTTGGGCAGTAAGTGATACAATTTTACAAAACAAGCACAATTTAATAGAAAAACACACCAGAAGTTATGTCCTCCCAGTACAGCCCCATCATCAAATATCAATGATTAAGAAGGACAAAGGCAGAAGAGCCACCCACACAGGCACAAGGATATACATTAATCAATTCAAGTATATAATAAACTTATAAGACCGCACATGAAGAAATCCACCGCAATCACCATTTTAAAAATGAAATAAAAATGAATCTAATACCCGGTTTAAAAAAACCCCAAGGGGCCAAGGATTTTTTAATTTCTTCTTAACCCACCAAACTTCCTTTTTTTCTTAAGAAGTCTAAATATCCTCCCTATTATTCCATAACCTTTCTCAGGGATTTACCTCCAGACCAAGTATCTCTCTAAGGTCTCAGCAAATGGGCCAAGCATCAATAAGTTGGCGTGTCGGGCCAAGGCCTGTTGTTTCGCAAATTGTGGACCGACTTATGCTGTGAAATTCTGCTTGTAACTTTTTGGGTGTGGTTCTCCTATATACGGAGTCCACACGGACATATAAGTGCATAATAGCAAAACGGGAAGTTACAAGTAATGAAAAAGACCTCTCAAAAGGATATCCTCCAACCAGGAACGGGGGTGGTATAACAAGTTAGTTTCCCGCCTGATGAGCTGAACGGCAATGTACAACAATGTAACACGGAACCATACCCTTCTTAGTATTTTAGAGCCCATTTGACCCTCTTTAGAATTGGATCATTAATTCCAAACCCCCGAACCATAACGGTTAATTAAGATAAGCCCTGAACGCAATGGTGGCCCCTCTCCTATAGGGAGCATAGGATCTAAATTGAAATTAACACCACATTGGGATATAGTTTCTCAAAATTTCCAAGTCCTAATAATAAATCACATTTTTGATATCACGCACTTTGTATTTGTTATAGTTCTAGGACAAAAGGAATTCTTTGCATAGATTTTGTTTCTATCTTTTTTACCCACACCTTCTGGTGTAATCTTTTTCTTTGATTTTATTATTCAGTACATCAAGATAGAACATTGTTGATATCCTCCTATTATAACAATTTCTGTTCTTCGACAAACAATATTTTTTAATTGCACTCCTCTTTTTGGTAGAGGGTCACTCACCAAGCCGATCAACCCTGCACAGCTGACTATAGGGGATGGGATCTTTTGATATGTGCTGGTGGTTGACTTGGTGAAGTGTGCAGAATTGATTACGGTCTGTCGGTTTGAATAAAATATGTCAGTAAGAAGTGCATTAAAAGTCTTCTTTCGTTGTCAACACACACTAAAAAATGGATGGGGTATTGGGGTCACTGCTAAGATCAAATTTTAATAGATGGAGGTATCTTATTAAGTCTACATAAAGCGTGGAACTGCAATAGTTAGACATGTCACCCACCGCCATAGATGAAAACACTTCATCATATATCTCCACCATGCCACACAGTGTTCCGATAGAGATCCTCATGATGACTGCTCAATCCTCCAAGCCTGCCATCATGCATTGGTCCATAGGCCGGAGCGAAATTCGACTCCCATCGCAGTCCCACGCACCTGGAGGAAAAATCAATTTTTTTGAATTCAAAATATTTTTAAGTGAGTAAAAAACTCCCAATTATTTGCATAAAGAATAACCTCTCTGACCTTTACAAATATGCCCATATGTTCAGTAAGAGTTTTTTAAAGCAGCCGCCAATCCATCAATGTGTGGGAAGACATATACACGCTGGCCACATCTCAATAGTGGCGAGCTGTAATGTCATCCCATTCATAACGATTAAGATCTTCATTTAGAGACAAAATTCTGTAGTGTCCCTCAATATGATTTGGTATTACACCTAGGGGGTGCCCAATATTTTAATCCAGCATAGTACACGTGGCACAAACATGGAGTCACTCCCCACCGAGACGATGGGCACGCCCGGGGTGATTACACTCATCTTTGTGTATTTTGGGTAATTATAACCACTTAGGAAATGCGAGGATACATAACCAGTAATAATCCATAATTCTCCAGTATAATACCACCGCTCACAAAGTCTGCAATAAATGTTTTAAGGATACTTTAACTTGAGGTAGGATCACCCTCCAATTTAGTATATACTTTCGATCTGACAATTGATTCAGTAACCGCATTCTCATAAATAAGCTCCGATCTAATACAACCACCCCACCCCCGCTTCCTCCTTTATCAAAGCCGTATAAAATAATGCTCTATTAGATTTCCACGCCGTTTCCAACATCTTTCCATTTCAATTTTATTAAATTATTTTCTTAATAGAAAACATTCCCTCACATGTCGGTAAGGGTCTGAATATCAGCCTCTACAGTTTAATATAGGTTTTCAACAGAAGAATAAGTCGTAGGGGGAAACAAACTTACTCTTTTTCCCTGAAACCAAATCTTTCATGTAACCAATTGACTACCAATAGTACCACTAAGACCCATGTTTAATTATCTGAAAAATGTACTGTTCAATCATTTTATTTATAAACCTAGTGTCCGAAAAAACCTATGAGACAATGTCCAGATGATTACAATGATATCTTTTGTGCCTGTGTGGGTGCCTTCTTGCCTTTGTGCCTCTTAATCATTAGCATATTTGAATGCTGGGGCTGTCCTAGGATTACATCAACTCGGGTGTGGTTTTTGTATCAATTTGGTGCTTTGTAAATTGTATTCACTTACTGCCAACTCTTGATAAAGGGATCTGTGTCTCCGAAACGTCGGTATTAATAGTGGGCAGTCATGTCCTTTTAAAGATGTATAAACTTTTTTTGATACGGGCTTACAAACAGTGTGCGGCTCCAATTTCCTGTGTTTTTCTATTAATATTATATATATATATCTATAAACCGAATAGGTAACCAATAGCACTCACATATATCAGGGGGGTATGGGGCACCGCAACAGGTGAGGCCTAACTGCAGTTCCTCGAACTCCAAATATAAAAAAAAGATCGTGCAAGCGCTCTATAGAATTTAATTAATATAACCAGTTACAATAATCCTTTTTACACCTGCGCCTTTCGGTACTACCACTCCTTTAATCAAGCCTCAACAAAAGGATGTGATTACAACAATGCATCACAGCATTTAACCTGTTAGGATCACATACGTTAGACACATGACCTACTCACATGCCCAAGTCTTTAAAAAGACATACTGTATATCCAAATCACATAGTGGATGGCAACGGCAAGAACATGTATAGAATACTAACAGCCTCACTTGTACAGATATACATAATAATAGCTTTAAATGAATACATGTAGGTTATAAACCCTGTTAAGAACCATAATCCAAAATATCTCCCTTTTGAATTAAATTTTAACTTATAAGGACTTAACTATGAGATGTCATAGACGTTCTATCCTCAAGGAACACATATATTGTTGCATATGCATGAAGGGCAATTGGAATCCCCTTCACTGTAAGTATTATTTTCAGCATTTAAAGTCTATCAACAAAATAATTCAATAGTTCTCCATAAAACATACCTCTTTGTGTAGGGCCCCAAGAAAGGTATGTTTACCTGTATATCTTGTGTTCAGTTGCACTTCTGTGGCGTAAAACTTCCAAAAGTTTTGCAATCCAATGTGTTCCCTATGCATTTTTTTTGTAGAGGCTTAGACTAAAGGGAGTGGAAATAGTCCAGAAACGTCGCCTGGTGTAACACGATGTAACCTACACTGCATACTTTTTGGGACTGTCGGAGCTTATTTCATGGTAATTATTGAAAATTCAAAGCTATTTTTCAAGATCTTGAAATACAATCGGAACTATTTCAAGTTTTCGATCGGTATTTCGAGGATGATCTACCGTTCAATGGCTATTTTTTGCTAATCCCTCAAGCGTCGAAATCATAGAAAATAATTCAGAAGTCCCAAATCCGTGATCCAATTAAAATACTAATGAGAACGAAGAAACAACAGATTCGGATTTCAAACCAAAGGTTTTTTGTCTCGGACCGGATCCCATCTCTAGTCATGGTATTCTTGTTGTATTCCGATTTTAATCACTGAACTGAAGTAAGCTCCTTATGACATTTTTCTAGGATTCAGAATGATGGATTATGAAAGAATGAATTATTAAGTATGAATGAAAATCATTCGAATTGAGAATGGTCCAGATGACTATCAAACATCTAAGATCAAGTCCATTTGGAATCTAACGGGATCTAACGTGGCTAGATACAAAGTCATGGTGCATGGACAAAACCGTATCAGCTTGGAAGCTTGGAATCATAGTTTTTTTGCAGGGATTGCCTTCAGCTGTACCCACGTTACTGCACATGGCCATAACTCAAGAATTTTCTAAACAATGACAGACATTTTTCTGATCACATGGTCTTTAAATTCTTAAACAACAGCACTGACATCAGTATTCACTTGGTACTTGTCAGTGGGAAGATGGACAGATGTCTGTCTGTAGAATGTAATAATGTCCTAGTTTTATAAGTTGCCTTACACTAGTAAGTTACCTGAACTGGAATTGTCTTGATCCACTTTTATTACTGATGTTACTCTGTAAATGTGATTGGTATTTATCCACCCCATGAATGTCCGCCGGAACGACGCAGGTAACCATTTGCTGAGCAAGTAAGTAATGAACAGAACAAACATCTAATCAGCTTTCAAAAATCTAACTAGTTTATGGCATCTTAAAGTAAAAAGGTTAAAAAGGAGGGTGTAAATTGGACGTGATGGATGCATGTCCCTTTATTTAACCACTATTACTATGTATGTTACTAAGTGTGTAACTATCATAAGTGATCCCCCAAGTAGGGATGGACCACAAACCTAAGTCATGGATCCGTTTTCCACTAACCCTAGAATGTTATTGTTGTTCGCTAACCCTCGAATGGTAAGCCTTCAATTTTCTGTAACCCTAGAAAATTATTGGTTTGATTTCAGTCACCCTCATTTTTTTGGGTCCTTTTCGGTAACTCCCGAAAGTATCGGTTCGGTAACCCACCAATTTCCCAGGTGCACACCATTTACAGTAAGTTCCATTGTTTAGTTTGTCCGTAATCATCCAAACTTGTCAACTATTAATCCCCATTGCTTCAATAAGTCGAAAAACCAAACGTTATGAAGAGCGGCTATCTCTACCCAAAGTCTTGTGCAATAGAATGCTAAAAGGAGAGCCCTTTGTTTTAAAATTTCCCACTGAAATAAATGATGAATCAGATGCCCATTCAAGTTTTATGTCATACACCGGCTTGTGCAAGAGCTAATTATAGAGATAAATTGGCAAGAGGCAAAGCGCACTAACAGGTGTGACTCGGAGTCCCATGCTTGTCCAATGAAGCTCCAGATCCTAAGCATAACACCTAATCTATGATGTGAACCTCACTGTCATTCACTACTCATAAGTATCTAGCACTAAATTATACATAGCTTAATTGGCGGTGGATTTCCACTTTCATGATCTTATGCTCTATGATTGTTTTTTAATATAGGGTGTGTAATTAAATGTTTGGTAGTAACACAAGCTAAATCATTACGAGGATTAATAAGGTGTTCTTAAAGTATTTGTTTGCACGTTTTTTTGTTAAAGTTTAATAATGTAATAGAGAGTCCGATCTAATTTGAGAGCGGGCGGAATCAAAATGTTTAAAACACAGATTTTAAATACAGTAATGCTTTTAAAGGATCATTTATTTTAGCAACGGTTGATCTGTTGATTTGGTGTTAAAATCAAGAATGATAGGTTAAGACCAGAGATGTTCACACCTGTTGAGCCCTTTGTTCCTACTATTTTCGAATCTCGAATTTGAAAACGAACCCATAGAAGTCTATGGGTAAAAAAAATTCAAAAAAGAAGTTTCTGTCCATTTTGAGGGACAAATGGTAATAGTAGGTTCCTGTAAATAGCACAGAGACCTGGGGATTGTCTGGGGGCAACCGAATAGAAACCAAAACTTATTTTAAATCCCTCACAATCAGCTGTTTTGAAGCTTTCCCATTCTATTCGAGGTTTACCGAAATCAATCGTTCCTTTTTGGTTACCGAATTTCGAGTTTCGATAATCATCATTTTTTTTTCGATTTTCCAATATCCGGTCTAATTTTTCAATTTTCGATAATCGTCTACTTTTCGATAAAAATCATAAACTTTGGAAAATCCGGTCTGTGAAATCTGGGATTTTACGAAGTTTTAGTTGTGACATTAGAAACCCTCATATTCGATTCAAACCCACATTACAATCTCTATTTACAGGACCTACCCATATACCTCAGGTGATCAAATATCAATACATATAACATCCAACAGTAATTCCCCCACACAAACAAGCAGCTGTGTTACTGAAACCCTCTATTGCCGTCACTATCAACCACCCCCAAGCCGATCCGAATTTTGGTATCAAAAATATTAGAAGATGAGGGAGAAACTAAGGCGAAAGCATATTTTGCTACAAACCGGTTATATTTTGTTAGCTCATTACCGTGTTTCGTTTGCAAAACCCCTTTTACACTTGATAAAGGGTTTCCAACTGAAAACCTGTTTGTGGGACCATAAAAACAACCCTTTTTGCAGCAAATTACGTTTTTGCCTAAGCTTGCTACTATCCTACCTCTTCTTACGTTAGATACATATTTAAGGAGGAATTCAAGTTTAACAAAAAATGTTGCTAATTTTCCTCACTCAATCAGATGGTAGCTTTTCAATTCAAATGTTAAATAACATCTAAGTGGTTGGGCAAATTATCACCATTTTAAACACTAAGCCCTTTATTGAATCTTCCTGATATACCTACAGGTGGATCTAGATCGATTGTCAAATGAGTAGCAAAGTGGCAGAGCAGAAACATGTTAATAAACATTAGTGAGCTTTTTGGGGTTTAAAGGGTCACTATATTCACTCACACAACTTTACCTTAACTGAAACTACATTTCGACGATTAAAATGGGGGTACTTACATTTATTATCTTGCTTGCTTTTTTTGGTTAAAATTTAATGTTTAGTGAGTGCTCCTAATTTCCCCCCCCCTCACTCACTGCCTTCTGTGCAGTGTACTGTGACAGCCTCACCATGGACGCTTCTCTGCGTATACTCCTCCTCCCCCTCCCCCTTGGCCTCTTTTCTCTGCTGATTCTCTAATTGTTTCACAAGTTTTGCCTGCAGGACTAGTTCAGGCCATGGATGGGACATCTAAAATTTTTCTGGTTCTGGAAGGTCACAGGTCCTTTCCCCTGTAATGCGGGGATTTCAAATGAATGAGTTCCAGATCTACACGCTTAGATTTAAAATCTGAAAAATAGTTTTTGGGCAATTGGGATCTTGCTGTACTTGCTTTTTGAAAAGTCAACTATTTCGTGTACAGATCCCTTAATAAGCATTGTGTGGCCCATAGTATAAAACAGATTGTTCAATTTAATCTTTGTGAATAGACTTGGGCAATCAATGGCAATGACAACATGGCTAGAGCTAGCAAGAATATTTGTCTTGTATCAAAAGGGTTTAGATAAAAGAGAAACACCCCCCAATCTAAAATATTAAAATAAAGAAAATGCAGGATATGTTTCTCCATAAAAGTTCTTAAGTTGTTTAACAAAAATAAAAGACATTTTAACACCCCATCCCCAACCTCATCCCCTTACCAAAATAAAAACAAAAACAAAAATGTCTGTGTTATTATTTGGGTATTATTTGGCTACAAAATACACAGAGTACCAAACACCACGTGTACCCGTTTCAGTACTGAGCTGTACCTTTCTTCAGACCATCAACCTTTTTTTGATTGTCCTGAAGAAGTACAGCTCATGTACGAAACTTACACTTGGTGTAAACTCTGTGTATGTAGCAATAATAATCCACAGACATTTAATACTGATTGATGGTGTTTTTATTCTTTTACTGATAAATACCGACCTTCAACCAGGGTCCTGGCCATTGCACTCAGCCCGAGTTCCTACCTATATCCACATAGGTGTGCAGGAAATTACCTCCTGTAGTTTGCTTATTGTTAAAAAAATGGTGCTACTGTTGTTTTTTGCCTCAACCACTCATTAGCTTTCAAATGTTAAATAAGATCTGATTGGCACCATTTCTAAACATAAGACTTTCCATTGAATCTCCCTGCAGATTTTATCACATATAAATAAACCTAGGAATTTAAAAAAGGACTAGATTCAAGGTAGCAAATATTCTTTTTCCCTCTTTTTCCAAACTCAAATTGAATACGAGAATGAGGACCGGGGGGCGTAACTACAAGGGATCAGGGAGGGCCCCTCGTTCTTAATTTTTCCTATGACAGATATAGCACTTCTCCTCAGAAACCACTGTTTGGTAAGTAGGATCGGGCCCAAAACATTATTTTTACTGGGGGTTGGGGGGGATATACACTGTCTAGGTGTATGGCAGTCCCACAAGCGATCTCCCTAAACTATATATATTTGGATATAGTCTTTGAAAGATTGGTACCCTGCTTGAAACAAACCAGAAACCAAAGGACTTATAATTGTTCAAAAATGTAACTTTTATAGAGCAAGTCATCTGTGAATCAACCTTTTCACTGTTTTGTTAATGGCTAAATAGTCAATTATATGTATAAGTTGGGAATAGCTAATTTAAACATACCAAAGAATGTAACAAAACACTGTGGGTCCCAGTGTAAACCAGGTACATTAAATATCTAACACTTGGGAGTTTAAGCTAGTGATTATGGTACTGTTTATGTAAATGGTTTTCTGGTGACTGTTCATGTCTGATGGCAGGGTGGGGGTATTTAGTGTCTCATTTTTTAATAGCCTGCTTACACCGTCACTGTTTTTATTCTATGACTAAGATTCCAGCTTTTTTATAGAATACACTGAGTCACTAGAGCCATGGATTTAATTGGTGTGACCAGACTATGACTGGAATGGATACAAATCTGTTATTCGGGTGCATAAAATGGCCTTCATATCCCTGGGTTAGGATTGCAATGCCACCCCTACTGGGCAAATGCTGTTGGGGCTTGTCGTACTGGCACAAATTAACAGCCGAATGGACGGTCCGATTGAATTATATAATTGGGAAGAATCGAAGGGCTGTTTAACG